>OMLB01043443.1:0-21730 GCA_900302555.1 Myripristis jacobus | reverse complement strand
TTTTGGGGTAACTAAAAAAAACAAGTGTATTTTTTTCCCTTGATGCATCATGTACCAAATGCAGAAAACTAAACAAAATATCAAAATAAAACGATAATAATAAAAAATTCTGCTCCTCATGTAAATCAGTAAGGCCTTCAAGTATCACAAACTCAGAAAAGTTCATTCACCACAGCAGTCGTGGAAACAGGTTTGACAATGTAATTTGTCAAAAACTTGGTGAAAACTGACATGCTCACATGTAAAGTAAGACAGGAACATTTAGTTCTTTCTGTCAGCGCCATGCAAACATGAAGATCAGTGTCAGTCAGGGGTGGAAAGACATCTGTTCGGTACGCCACCCTAGGTTAAGGATAAACAAGTGAACACACCACTCTGGTGGCTTATGATGAGGAAAAAAACTGGCAAACAAAAATAACTATAGGCTCAAAGCTAAACCACATAGAGGCTATGTGCTTGATGATATATATAGGCTGACATCAGCTGTGTGTATCCAGCTGGCAGCTATGGGCTATCTTGCACTGGACGTTTTTTTTTTAAGTTTGTTTATTGGAAAATATCATCTCCACCTCAAGGAATCTCTGAGAAGATGTAAGATGTAAGAGGATAAAGAACAAGCAGAGAATGAGCTCTTGGGCTGCAGAGGCAAATAGTAAATGTGCAAATCCTTGTATGGCTTCTCACCATTCAAATATTTTAAAAGGAACACCTTTTTGTAGGTCAATCAGATGACAAGATTTCATGTGTCCACTTTTAATATGCCAAAAAAAAAGAGGTATGGTAGTTTTACACTGAGCGTACCGAACTTTGAGGTTTGTGAAACTGCTTCACCCCTTGTGACAGAGGCTAAGACACTGAAAATCGAGAAGCAAGACAGACCAACCAAATGCAGCATGCAACAATGCTGACACAAAAAAAAAGAAAAAAAGAAAAAAAAAAGAAATTGAGAAACACATTCAAGCGGGAAATGTGAAAGGGGGTGTTGTTCATTGGGGAGCGGAAAGTAGAGGCGAGGAAGCATTCCTGGACCAACTTACGGAATGTCTTTGTCCCATACCCATCATCACCTATCCCCAGGATGTCCTATATGGCCGTCCAAAGAGAGCCAAAGTGGAGGAAAGACAGGAAGGAGGACAGCCGCAAAATAAGGAAAAGGTAAGAGGCACTGAGAGGAGGGAGCTGCAGAAATATTTAGAGGCCCTGCAGGCCCGGGCAGTGCCCATCTGTCTCTGTCCAGACACGCTGCAGCCAGCAGGAGGAGCCAAATTCAACACCATAACAAGTGGCTGAGATGAAACTCCAGTGAGCTTCACTGGGAAACTGGGTCATGTAATGCTGCCATATGGGGACACACTAAAGAAAAGGGGTTAGGGTTAGGCTTTTGATGCAGAAATACTGCATTGAATTGACTTTGCTCCTGGTGACTGATCAGCATTTGACACAGAGTCTGTCTGACTGTAATTCAAAAGAGAGAAAGAGAAAGAGAAAGACAGAGAGAGAGAAAGTGAAAGAGAAAAAAAAGAGAGGAAATGACCAAGGGCGAGAGCAGGAAACGCCTCCATGAAAGCCCTATCGTTGACGTACAGCACACCTGTGCATCCCCTGTTGAGCCTACATGTGACCTACACTGTGTGTGTGTGTGCATGTGTGTGTGTGTGTGTGTGACCATGAGCCTTAGTGTGTCTGTGCACTGCAGCTTACTTACGGTCTGAATCACTGCCATCCTGCTCACCCTCTTTGTTCTTGTAGAATGGGAACTTTCGTGTAAAGATGAAATTCTTTTTACGTTTGTCATTGAATGACTGTGAAGGGAGAGAAAGCATGGGGCAAACAGGTATATCTGACTATTGGCACGTTCATGCTGACAAAAACAACTGTTTGCACAAAGTGGGACGTCAAGAAGTTATAGGCACCTGACCGTAGATACAGGGGAGTGAAAAACATCCATTTTTCCAAATTTTGCTGCATTTTAAGCCACACAGATCATGACTTAAATGCACTGTATTTCTGCCCTGAAAATCATTTCATATAAAATGACTGCATACAGGATGCTGACATCTTTGATGTGGGAGCCATTCCACCTCCTGTGCAGTAATGAAGACCGGCTCCACTGAAGACACAGAAAACCCTTTAATGTTGTCACTGAAAGTAGCAAAGACCACAGAATAACACCCACATTATCTGTGTTGTGTAGTTATACAATAATAGAGTAATACGACATCACTTAAATCTGTGTTTTCATTTCAATCACCAATTGGTTTGCTCTGGCCAATTCACATGCAAGCAATCTAGATACAAACTGATGCTAGATGCTAATTTTAATCAATAGAAAGCATAAACTACAAAGCTGTTACTGTCATGGCTCTTTCCACAATGAGCAAGGAGAGCTGAGGTGGGAGCTCATATCACACTCAGAGATGCCCAGCAGATACATCATATTTTTATATCACTAGCGCAGGAAATATAAATTTTCACTTTTCATTTTGTTTGTCTCTTTGTATCTGGTAACACTCTAGTTCATAGCGTATTTATGTAAAAGCTAAAATAGCGTTACCAAGTGTTGTGGAGATGAAATCATGGTTTAGATGCCTCAATAATCCTTAGCATTATTTTGCTTGGCATCTGCAGTCCAAGAGGGTTACAAGGGTTAAACTGACTTCCTGACTGTTGCAGGCTAGCTCCTTCTTACTGTGTCCATCTAGGAGAATAATAGGTACCATTACTACTTGACGTGCCACAGTTGCATCAGAGGCATAAAAAATGTAAGCAAGGTGAGGCAAGAGTTACCAAGACCATGCATAAGAGAAGTAACATAAAACTGGGTTTTAGTAAAAGAAAAGGCTGTTGGACGCATACCAAAAACATGCAGTGACAGAAATGAGGGGTCAGCTTTTGGGGGTGGAGGTTGAGGCTTCAAACAATGGAAGATGTATGTCATCATTTGAAGACAAAACTATGACTGACGCCGCTGATATGTGATCTGTTTCTAGACACAATGTGCAGGGATTCATGTTCAGAGTTATCTGTGAGATGTCTGAGTGTAGCAAAACGTGTTCATTATGTTCACTGATTAACATCTGGTACATCTGGTGAATGTGCATTATACACCCAAAAATGTAGATCCAAGTATGATTTACAGTTGCTGAGGTTAATAAATCTGCAACAACCTCACATTTAAAAAAAAAACAAATCTGAAAATGAAAGATCTTCATGGCAAGTGAACAGTGGGATAAATTAAAAGACCATACCAGTGATTTTGCATGTTTGCGTCATGTTTCTGACAATCTTTTCCCAAAGCACGTAGTTGCATTTTTGAACTCCAATATCATTTTTCCTACCTTTTATCAGCCATTGGTTTCCATTCATTCAACTACCACAAGAAAATGGACATTCAAAAAACCTCAGACTTTCTTTGCACCAGCATTCCATCACCAAAATAAAGCGTTCACAAGAGTTTTCCTAAAAAGCAGCAGCACTGTTGTGTTTTGATGAAACCGAGGGAAACATCTGCATTACACAGCCAATTATTGCGATTATGTTCTGTGATTTATGAATGGTGACGACTTTGTTAGCCGCAGAGGCAGAACATTATAAGGTGGCTGTTTCAACCAAAAAAATAAATTTGAAAATGGAGGGATTTTGATTGTCTGTTCTTTAATGCGCCCACATGATTTGCAAAATGCTTTGTTGCAGTATAACATGTGAGTAAACTGCAGTTAATTGTCCAAACATTCAAAATCACTGGTATCGTCTGGTAAGATTAAAAGATTAAAATTAGCTGCAAATGTCAGGGACAATCTTATCACAGGGTTCAACTGTAAGTTGAAAGGTAAAAATCAACAGGGAAACGCCTAAACTTTTTAAAGATTATTGTTATGGTTATTGCTCCATAAATTAAGAAAGGTCTGACTCTGTCCCTTGTCATTTTTCATTAAAGAGAAACTAAACACCAAGCCCAAATCTCTGTGAAGCCTGTTCTTGAATGGTGGCAGGTGATCAGGCCACCACCAGGTGATCTCGATGGGTGGTGACATCACCTGTCACTGAAATTTTTACGTTTAACCAGTAGAGGTCAGGCTTCACACAGATTTGGGATTGGGGTTTAGTCACTCTTTAAGACAACAAAACTGGCAAGCTATTTAAACCAGTGCAAAACATCCACGAGTACACATGATGAAATGGGATGATGATGATGATGATGATGATGTGTCCTATTGAAATACTGCAATCTATTTAGGAAATCTGTAATCATGTCAAAACTAAGCTGTGTATGGAATTAGCAAACTGCACTAAATACTGCAGAGCTAAAAAAAACATCTAACATCTGGGAAAGCAAATGAAGATGTATTCAGGTTTATTCACACAGAGGCACTTATCACAGTTAGTCTTTCTTTCAGTATATCACACTGAGATTAACTGCCTTTTGTCATATCCCAATTACACGAATAAATCAGATCTTTTATGACTGGAATTTTACAACTCTCAAAAAAGCACTTACCCCTTTTGAATCAATTGACCCTGGTTTGGCATTGAATTTCACTGTCTTTAGACGTGCCCGCTCTTTCCTCTCAACCCTGCCGAGTAAAGAGACATTACAGTTATTAACCAGCGAGGGGAAGTCACTCAGGGTGACACTGAGCTGAACTTCAAAAAAATTCTGCTTTGAAGTAAAAAAAAAAGTCTCTACTGCTTGTACTCTGAGTTTCTCTTGTGCTCCTTAGTTGCTGCTGTAAAGTCTACGCTGTTGAGAAACACATAATCATACACTCTTTCAACAGATGTAGTGATCATCTCCGTGTAGGACAGAGGAAGGTGCAAATAGTCATGGAGGCACTTTTACAGTTGTCATAAAAATGTTAACATGACAGCAAAACATTTATTTCCCCAATGCAAAGGCTGAATTGTTGATGATGAGCATTAAAATCACAAATGAAAAGGTTTTCTTGCAAGACGGCTGAGCCATTACTGCTACGAAAGTTCAAGCTAAGAGCTGTGAGAACAAGATCTTCTGGACAAATTTCCTGAATTTCCTCAAGACACAGGTTTCTGTAACACTACTCACCGTCTCTTGCTGGGGATTACACCCATTTCCTCGCTGTCCCCGTGTGGGGTCACCCGGCGGGCCTGCCACCACTCGTCATCGGAGGCGTTGATGACGTGGAGGATGTCTCCATACCTGAAGCTGAGCCCTTGGCTAGGGAGACCGCTGTCTTTTGACTTCTCATAGTCAAACAGTGCCCTTTTGCAGTAGGGGGAAGACAGACTTTTTAGGCATAATTATTGCCATTGCTTTGAGTTTCTCATTTTTATTGTCATTATTACAAGCACATCAGGTCTTTTCTAATTGGGAATACAGAAAGTACAGGCGCAGCTTTTCCAGGTCAGAGGGAATAGTGAATGTTGGTCCATGGGGGTTGCTATAATAAGAAATCCTCCTTTAAACACTTTTCTGCCGAATTGTTTCAGCTACAAACCTCAAACTTAGTTTTTGTATGTCACTGGCACATGAAGAGTAATCTTGGAAAAAATCGAGATGAGGCCTACCAGGATGCATTTTTACCACGACACAATTTGACACTAACAATCAGAGCCCAGTAATGTGACTTTAAGTGCTTTGAATAACACAAACACCTGCAACAACCTCCAACTCACTCACAATCACGTTATTCTTCTGTATAAAAAGTGAATAATATATTTGTATTCATATCTGTTCAAGGAATGGGTGGGCTTTTATTCTTCCTGCACATTTCCAAATATCTAGGCATCTAGGCATCCATAACCAGGGTAATAATGTAAACAAACCAACCTAACATAGAGCGATCTCTTCTGATTGGTTCGCAGGGATCCTGAGCCCGAGCTCATGCTGTGGTTCATCATCTGTTCCCGCAGGTCATGGATTTTGGCCTCAAAACGCCCATATTCTGCAAAACAAGGTTGGCATGGATTAACACTGACATCTAGGTCTGGATTCAGACTCCATTAAATCCTGGGAAAAGGGAGTTCAACATAAGGATACGACAGAACTGAAACTTAGTGCCCACGTTAAGGGAAAAATTTCATTTGAAATCTTAAGCAAGCATGTCCTTCATCATAATATACCTAAAGGGAATGATGATAAAGACAAAAAAGTATGCCTCTGAGAAATGTCTAAATACAAATTCACATGCTCACACTTTAAAATAAGGAACAATGACCCTACTAAGTTACAGCAAGCATAATGTGACATATCTTCTCACTGCTTCTTTTGAAATTTTGTTGAACTGCAACTTTAAACATTGTCTTATTAGTTGCTGCCACTGATCATTTGATTATCATTATCACTTGTGCATTCTAAGTGCTCAACTCAAATACAGCAACTCCTGCCCAAAGCTGAAATTTCATACAGAAATGACACAGCTGACCAATATAGCTACTGTACAGTTGGATGAAATATTAAGAAAACCGATCAGCTAAATACATTAATACAACTAAAACAGGATATTCAGTGATTCATCCAAACTTTCAAGACTTTTGTCACGCACAGATGTACCCACAAGCCTCGAGCACTGCATTCCCGGACAACACTGTCCTGCACATCACTCTCCTCTGTTTACACTCATGCACTTCGCATGACCCCTGAAGTGTCCAATCAATGAAGCCATGAGCTGAATTTCTCTTGGCAAAGCAAAAGAGGATGTCAGGATGTGAAAACCTGTCCCCCCTTTGACAAGTATGCTTTTCCTGACAGTGCAGTTACTATGAGGGTGAAAGTGCTGAGAACTTCAGGCATGACTGGCTAATCTGTCACTTAAAGGGGATAGAAACCAGTAAAGAGACATGACATGTTCTGCCACATAACCAGCCACTGCACCACTCATTGCACAACATGTGTTTGTGAAAGTAGGGCAAAAAAGACAAACATCCATAGGACTTTATATGAAAACACTAGATGTTTTGTTATTGTTTAAAGGATTTTTCTGAACTTCTTCAAACATGGTATCCATGAAAACCCTGGCTTTAATGAGTAATTCTCTACAAGCTGCCCCACTTGTAATTTCTCTACCAAACTGACGCCAGAATTTCATGTCTATTACAGTGTTTTCCTCCTTCATCCACCCCTAAGACAGGCTATAAGACAAAAATAGCAAGCTGTCTGAGCATATACATCTAAGCCAATGAGGCTATGCAATAAGAATATAACTTCCCATAGAGGGCAGATGATTTTCCAACAAAAGGCTCATTCAAAATTTAGCTGTAGCATGCGGATCCCTGCATCATTTTGCTCTTTAATTCTCTGTCTCCCTCCCTAATTTTCCAATCCATCTTTCTCCACAGTCAGACTCACATACCTTTCTGCATGTTCACTTTTCTGCTGTGTCTTCTACTGTTGTCTTCTCTCTCTCAGTCTCTCCACTGCTCCTTCTCTCTAGTCTTTACATACAGTCCAATACTGTGACTACGCCTGGTGCAGCACTAAGTAGTGAAAGGAAAATGTCTCTCTTCCCTCTGGTTGGTCATGGGAAGTGCAGGGGTGGGGACAAGTCGGAATGAATGTGTCAAGAAGAATAACTGTTTCAAAACCCTTGGCTGGTTGGGTTGTTTACCAATCTAGTAAACAATAATTCTGAAACTGCTACAACTACTACATTTTATACATATCCGATCATCTGCTCACTCATAAATAAGCTGCTGTTTTCATTTTCCTCCACTAACTGAAATTTCAGTATGCTTGTTTTGTGAAAAGTCATAATTTTTGCTGGGGAAAGCTGAGATACTATAAGAGCGAGGCAGAATTATTACTCTGGAGCAACATCTAATATTGTTTTGGGGATGCATCTATATTTTGGAGATTGGGAATAAAGATTGTCTTTACTCTATATATGTGATTGAAGACTTATGGAAAATGGTTGGCATGCACAATGTACATTGTTGTACAAGCTGGTTAGTTAATTCACAGAGTCTCCCAGAAAAAAAAAAATTTTTAGTGCATGGCCATGATTATGAGTAAAGTGTCAGCACGAGTTACTAGCACTGACACAATATAAGTAAAGCGCAGGCACGATCTCACATTCCTAACATTCTCCAGTGACTGGGCATTTCTCTGATGACTTGGACTCACAGCCACTGAGGGCACTGAGGTCCAGACCTCGTTTTTTTTACCCAAAACATAAAAACGTTCAGCAGTCACAAGCATGACTTTAGACATAGGGCTGCAAGAGGTGGCTGCTCCCCTTTACAGTATACGGTCTCTCGGTTAAGTTCATATACGTTTGTGGTCATTTACACGTGGTTCACTGCATCTTTCGCACCAGGTTCTCAAGGATGATGGGTTTCTTTCACAACAAAGGCTATGTCCGGTTAGATCCTGACTGGAAACAAGGTCTTAAGACTGGAAAAACAGCTTACCAGTAGTCCAAAGTGATCCAGGCACTCCAATATGACAACAAGGGGGGGAATATTAAAAAGCCTTTAAAGTAGTGTCTAAATCATAAAAAAAAATGAAGAGGTTTCAACCACTGAAGGTCTTTGTCAGGGCTTTACAGGCTTTTAAAAACCTTCAATGGCATTTTAATATTTCCTTCATTGCTGTCGTATTTCCTGATATTTGCAGTGCCTGGATCAACCTCTTAGGTCCTCTGCTTTCCCTGTTTCTAAGAGCACCCGACACATTCTTGATCTTTGTTCGATCACATAGAGCAACCAATCATCTTAATCTCGTCTTTAGCGACCCAAAAATGAAGCAACACCAACGAGGGGAAAAAAACAAACAGAAACATCTAACCCTAACCTTAACCCTCTCTTCTAGCTGATCAATCACACATCTTTACAACTTTACATCTTATACTATGCTTTACCTGAATTTTGAGCTTTCTCAATCGTGGCCACATAGTAGAAAACATTTTTTCCAATGTCCCTGAGCAAATGTTGCTGCTATCTAATGAGATGTCAAGGTTATTATTATCTAGAGATGCATGAACATTGTGTTGCTGAAGCCATTTTAGCCTGACCTGATCTAGTTTATCTGTCAAAGTATTTGCAGAATAAAAGTGAAAAACATTTATTCATATATTCATACAAAGCAAGGTCCTTATCATTGGCCTTGAACACATCTCAGGACAAATTCAGTTGCCTATTCTTTACCTCATACGGTAAAACGTGTATAATTTAGACGTTCTAAGTTCTACTACTAGTAGTAGTGGAAAATGACGAGTACTAAACATATGTAATGTGACTTTTTCGGGCCCATTTTAGCTTCTTTGCATTGGTTACGACATCTGTAAGTTTCATCACAGATGCTTTAACCCTTAATGTGCCAGAGTCAGCTGCCTTTATCTGTAGCCTTCTTTCAACAGTGCCTGTAAACAAAATTTTGCCTTGTGGTACAATTTAAACTCTACACTGAATTTAATTTGGTTACTGCAGACTGTCCTGAAGGATGATTTTTTTGGCAGAAGTATGTAAGTTACTGCAGATAGAAATAAAATAATTTCAGAATAATATTTCATGTTGAATGGTAGGTCGAATGGCTTTCAGCATGCAGCTGTGTAAAACTAGATTTGGGGCTCAGCCATGAGCTGGTCATTATCGAACAATGAGTCCCAACTAGATGATCAGCTTTGCCTCTGGGCCTTTGATGAACAATCATTTGATATAAATTATTTTATTACAGCCTACAGGTGTTGGGCTCTAATTTAATTAGAAATCAGCCAAAGTGACAAGGGTTTTAAACTGTCATATGTTCAGATGTGAAATGGTGATCTGTTCAACTAAACTGTGCAATAAATAAAAATAAATGCCTTATAAAAAGTGCACTTTGTTGCATCACTCATGTGACCATGATAGCTTGCCAGGCGATGAATCAAGGGACATTATGATAACGATGTAATTTAATATCAGTATCCTTCCTTAGTTTCCAACAGCACTCTTCTTCATATTTTAACTTCCTTCAAAAAATACATCAGAGGTGGGTTGAACAGCACATCTTTTCAAATACATTTTAAAAGGGGAAGAAGAAAGAACATTTTTTAAAGACGTTCAAGGCACAGGGTCAAGACGTGGGAGCAAATGAAACACAAGGGATAGTGAAGGGGGTGTGCAAGTGGGTGTGCAGTTAAGTGAGAAGTGAGAGTAAAATATTAGGAATAGACTGGGAGGGACAGGGTCATGGGTCATACGCCCAGTGGACAAGGGTGAAAAGACTGTCTGTGATTGCATTCACTCAGTGACTCTCCCTTAGCTAAGTCCTGGTGAATGATGCTAATGCTCAGAGCAGCCACTGGTGCCATTGGCACAAACCTGGTGCTGGAGAAGGGACCCGTCGCGGTGAGCATAGAGCAAGTTCTGATGGGTAAGAAAAGAGAGCAGTTGTTAGTCCCAGAGGGTTGTAGACTCCAGCTCCACCTCAGACTGAAACACGGCATGGACAAATGTAATCCAAGTCCACCGCTAAATGAACCTGAATCTGGCTGCAAAATTCCCATGTCTAAGGAAGAGTTCCATGATTGTGTTAGCGCTTGCAGATTGAACATTATGACAAGTCAAATTCTGTCTCTTCTGATATCTGGCACGCTTCTGAAGAGTCTCCTCATTTGACAGAGAAAATCTTAGTCTGAGTTTCTGGTCTGTAAGATGTGGTCCCAAAATCTCCTGGAATTTTTTAAAGTTGGATAAGTGTCCTCAGGCTAGCAGCACTTGTCCAATGTTAATAAATCAAATTAATAACAAAAAACCCAGCTCAAGAAAAAATGCCTTTGTCTTTTTGACTGTTAGGTTAAGGATTTGGAAGAGAGTGACCCTAATTTAGATATTTTTGAGCAATCCACACTTCAGACCCTGGTACAAGGGCCTGGCCGGGCTGGAGTTGTTGAGTTTGATACTCCTGTGACAAAGAGAAGTCTCTGACCATTAGTCACTACCTCCACAGCCATGGACGCTGCTACTGTTGACCTTAATGAGAGGAGGCATGTCACCAATCAAAGCTGTCTGATTCACTAAAGGGCAACTACAGTGGAGGGTTGTCAAAGGGTACTGAGAAGTTTTGATTTAGTGTGAACATGTCCCACAGGATATTATAAGCATTTATATGCCTATGTTAAAATACAAAGGACCCCAAACCAAATTAACTCAGATTCATAGTAATTTTGTTGTTTGTTGAATCTGATAGTATCCCTATTATGCATCAATTTCCATGGAGGCTGTGGAAAGGAGATACAATTTGTACCATTGGGCATGATCTCAGTATCCAGAAAGGACAGCATCTCAAATGTTAACTGCACCCTCTGAAGATGGCAAAGACAGAGACAATCCAAATGACCTGCACCCTGCTGGACCAGCACTACCGAATCACCAACAGGTTCCACTAACATCTCAATGAAAGCAGCTTCCTATCAATACACCATTAACAAGCATGGCGAATATAGGCCTACACAGTGGGGTGCACACTCGCCCTCTCCTTGCAGATTAATACTCCAGGTCTAATAATCCAAATCTAACATTGTTTCTGCATGGCAAGGTGAGGTTTTTTTTTGTTGCATGACTATAAGATTGACTCTTCATTGACTCTTGTCATGAAGGTGAATGGGAAACTGGACAGGGGAAATCAAAGTCTAACCCATAGTGGCAAAGGGGTGTTGATTAATTTTACTTTGAAACATCAGTGACCTTAACTCAAATCCCATCCATAAGAGAGTCATGTAATCATCCACCCAGTGCTGGATTATCCTGAGTCCACCATAAACCCTCAAATCAGCTGAGGTGTAGCGAAGGTCAACAAAAACGCTGGGATTTGAACAAGCCAAAGCACATGGGACATGACCTGACACCTCCGAGGAAAGGCAACAATCACCAATATCAGGAATCCACCGATCCCTGCTTGACTTTGAATTCTGACATATCTAAATATACAAAGCTAAATCTACGAAGACTTATATTTCCTTTGATTTTGTTTATTAGGCACTGCACTCAAGGATGGGTCACTAAAAATGCATGTTTCTGCTGTGCAACAAGACACTGTTGCCATGGATTTTGGTGTATTTGCTGCTTGTTTGGGCTGACTCACCTTCTGGTCTGTACTGGGCAATGATGGTGACCATTTGTCCTGCTCCTTTCAGGGCTGCCGCTGCTTGTTCATGCGTGGCTCCTCGTAGGTCAATGCCATTTACCTGTTTTGACAAGACAATTTCAAAGGATGATTTTGGGGGATTGTCTCCTTTATTGTACAGAATACAGAGGAGATCACACCGGACAGATGAGAGAGAGAGAGAGGAAGAGAGAGAGAGAGAGGGAGAGGGAGAGAGAGAGAGAATGACCTGCCTGCCGGATGACCTGGACTTGACTGTCACTTCAGATACATGAAATGCAAAATTCTCGCCTTATTAAACACAAAGCCATCATAGTGCCCATGGTTCAGACACACCAAAAACAAGTTGAGTAACACATATATTTCAGATTTTCACTGGGACAATGTCTTTGAGTGTTTTTCCTCAGGCACAATTTTTTATTTTATTTTTATCTGTTTTGCTTTTCCAGATAAATGTATCCGACTGAGGTGAAGAACGGATGTTTCCATGAACAGTTGACGTCACATGAATTGAGTCTAAAAATTGAACTGAACTGTGAGATCAGACGACTGGACTGCGTTTAACCTGTTTTTTTTTGCAGATATAGTATTGAAGGTGCTTTACTTGGCAATTTTAAACATTGGTATTTGTCAATTTGAGAGATCTTGGCATAATTACCGTAAACAACACCATCGCTGAGGTGATTGGTAGCCTTCATCTTCCAACAGTGGCATTGTTAGCGCTAGTGTTTCTCACACGTCCCATAAACGTCTTTGCTTTCTGTTGCTAGTTTTGATCACTTTCCCTGTTCATTTTCTTTGTTTCACTTTCCTTGTTATTTGGTCAAAGGTTCTTTCTAGTGCTTTAATGAATGGGATTAACATTTTGGAAATACATTTTCCATCAACCTCTGGGTTGTAACATTATAATAAACAGTAGTGTCCTAAATTACAAATTCAAATTCAATAATTACATTACAGCTATCATTCCACATTACATATCCCTGACTGCAGTGCTTTTTTTCCTGATCCCTGTTTGTTTTAATATGGGCAGGATATGTAACACACACATACAGCTACAAAGCTAAATAAAAGATGGCAGACATGGAAGATACACTTAAATATATTACTTTTAGCCACTGGAAGTGCTCCATTTACTTTACTTTTATTGTTTTGTTTTAATTTAGACTATTTGCTGGAATAATGTGCAGTTTTGTTGATTTCTTGGCTTCATTCACCCTCAACGGAGCCTCAGTTCTGATGCGGTCAGGAGGTTTATTTTGTTCTACTCATTCACTTCAATTCATTCAGTACGATTGTGAGGAAGGTCGCCGAACTGAAACGTCAATTTAACAATTTTTCAAGTGCGGCAGTGCAAAGGCAATTACTTAAGACATCGTTTCACATAGCTGTTGTATAGTTTGGTTTTTGAGCATAGCTTAAAAGTGAAAGATAGTTAGCACTAGGCTACTGGGCTGTATAGAACCACGCCAATACTGTTGCTTAAATCATGCCAGATGTTTTTGTCTTTGTTAAGGGGTAAATGGAAAGTAATGTAACAACTAATATATCTAATTACTTTTCCAGTTGAGTTGTTAGAAAAGTACCGTGAATACTTTTTAAATAGCGAGATAAGTCATGAGTAGCACATTACATTCACTGAGTAAGTTGCCCAACACTTGTTATCTCTGACAAGATGTTGGCTAAGCTCCCCGTGTAACATTTGGTGTAGCATGCTGTTGGGAATAAATCACCAATGACAGGGCGACACCAGTGACAGGGCAACAGACCAAATAGCCACCGGTGTAAAAGCAATATGAGGCATGCGGGATGTGAACATGGTGAGCGTACCAAGGAGAGAGGGAAAGGAGCGCAAAGGTGGGGAAGAGACAGAGCAAGTTATTCTTAGACCTCAAAACCAGGCCACCGTTGGAATGTTAACTGCCTGCTTTCATCAAGGTAGACTGAGGTGCTGATTGGACTGAAATTAACCAGCAGACAGTGCCAGGTTGATTTAACAGTCTTCTGGCCATAGCATGCCACAAGGCTGTAATAAAACGAGACAGTCTAATCTGTTGCACAGTGTGGCATTAGCGTGGGAGGCCAACGATTACAATTAGCTATAATGAGGCAGAACAATCACTTCCTGTCATCTACTGCCCACTGTGTTGTCTGTTTATGATCCTGGTCGGCTGTCAAAAAAGATTCTACCCAGAAAGTTTTTTTGTTATCCTGCACTCATGACCAGTGTGGCTGAAAAATTCAGGTCATTTTTTTTTCTGTGACTGTGAAGCCAGACTCTAAGTTGCAACAGAGCAACATTTGATGTAAGGAGCCTAGCTGATTAAATGAAGTGTTTTATTAATATAAGGTGCAATTTGAAGCATGCCAA
Organism: Myripristis jacobus; assembly: GCA_900302555.1. Taxonomy (NCBI): domain Eukaryota; kingdom Metazoa; phylum Chordata; class Actinopteri; order Holocentriformes; family Holocentridae; genus Myripristis; species Myripristis jacobus. The sequence continues at coordinate 7,301 of OMLB01043443.1, read as the reverse complement.
CTGACCACATAGGCAGCAATGTATATTTACCTACTGTTTTTTTTGGACCTTTTTATGAGAAAAAGGTTCAAAGCTGAACGCTGTGCATGACACACCGGTAAAATACAGTATGACCATTATTATCCTTTCTGCTTGCAGGCAAATGTTTTACACAAGTACGTGTGTTTACATGCTCTACTGGTATAGAATACTGGGATAAAACAGCTGGCTGTGCTAATTCTAAGCCCAGTAAGCCAGGCTAAATCTTCTAATTAGGCTTTTTCACTTTTTTACCCTGACATTTTTTGCAGCAAAATTTCATCATTTGACATAATGAAAGCCTACCCAGATACAACAGCAATACAACCAAAGTCATTCTATGTCGTACCACTTCTTCACATGAATAGAGCTGACAAATTCCCAGAAGGGCAGCACGTAATCTGTACACAAGAATGATTCTCTAGGTTTCGTTTCGTTCCATGGATAATAAACTTTAGTGTTGCATCATCTTAAAAGCAAGAGGTGATTAGATGATGTAAGAGACCAATTTGGTCGACATGAACTGCTAAATGTTTACATAAGTGTGTTCGGTTCATTTGGAACAGTATAGGCCTTAATGTAATGAAAAGGCCCACCAAAATAAGTGCATCTTTTTTTTTTTTTTTTTACCCCCAACATAATGTTCTTTCACAACCAAATTACATTACAGGTCCAAATGTGGCTTAATTCCAAAACTGTAACCTGTGGGTAAAAATTACGACAGGACTATTTATAGAAACATTTTAGCAAAAGCACAGGGGCTAAAGAAAATCCAAAGTCTTATGAACCACAGAAACCTGCTATTTGTTGCTATGGGAATATTAGAGTAATATTATGATGATTATTTTCTAGGAAAATGAAAAGAAAGACCAGACTCTGTGAGTTTGACATTGAAAATTAATCCCGGTTAGTAAGACTGTTACATCTGCCATTTAACAGACTCTTAGTATATACAGTAGGTCTAACAGGAGTTCATCATTTTTAAAGCTCAATCTGTGATGGCAGGTTGGGACCCCGGTTCAAATCCTGTTCTGGTTTGTTTTGACTTGTTTTTTGTTTTTTGTTTTTTTTACCTTTGAAATAAAAATTCTCAGTATGTTAGGCATGAGACAGCTAAACATGAGATTAGGTTTCTAAAATCTGTTTGCTATGCCATCGTAAAATAAATGTGTTTTGATTTAAGACACATCGAGAACACTCATTTCTAGAACACACGAGAACACACCACCGATCTATAATGGAACGTTATAGATCAGTGGAACACAACCAAACTTTAGATGGTGAAATACAATCAGGATGGTGTCTTTTAATCTAAGGTTATGACGCGTGGCTTATAACCTCATTCACAAATCCACCTAAATCTCTTTCAGCATGGGTGTGTATTTTGATAAAATGGGGCTTAGGTGGCTGGTGCGCACTAACCGATAGGATCTGGTCGCCTCGCCGCAGCTCTCCGCTCAGGTCAGCCGGCCCTCCTGCCAGGATGAAGGAGACGAAGATTCCCTCGCCGTCCTCGCCGCCCACGATGTTGAAGCCCAGGCCCGTGGAGCCTTTGTGGAGCACGACCTTCCTGGGTTCCCTGTACAGACAGGTCAGATAGTACATCAGCTCAGGGGAGTCGGACGGTCTCAGCATCTTCGGGGGTGGAGGAGGGTGGACGGAGAGGTGGACAACACTCGCAAACTGCACCGACACAAGCCTGTGTGTTGCTCGGCTCAGGCAACGGAGCAGAAAGATTGCTGGAGCTCCACTAGGGGATTGGTGCTCTACTTAGGATCACTTGTCCCCAATTCTGATGGAAGAGGAACCTCGTCACACACTCGTACATGCTTGCTTTGTCTCTCTCTCTCTCTCTCTTTCTCTCTCTCTCTGTTTTTCTCTCTTACACACACACACACACACACACGCTCAAATACATGCAAAGGCAGGGGATATGTTGCATGCATGCACATTTATATTTAAGAACACCAACTCCCACTAGGTTGTAGTTGTTGCTGTTCATTTCAAGCAGGGGTTCTCAAACGTGTTACAAACCCCCAAACTGATGCACATTTGGTCACATTTGATAGGATTTTGTGCCAGGAATCCATTTGTGGAGGTTTTTCCTGTTTAATATTGAATTGTGGAAGTGTCTACACTGTGGGCAACAGTATGTGGGAAGATAACTGTGGGGAAAAGTGAATAGTCATTCTTATACATTCTTAAAAAGCGATAAGGTCTCTGGAGCCCCCTCAGTGAACCCTGAGGGTCCCTGGACCCAATTATGAGAACGTCTGATTTAAAGCAATGCCTCACCACGACATGTTTCAGTAATCCTGTTCAACGCATCACAGCAAGAAAATTTTACCTTTCCCAAGGAGAACCGATCGCACGAGTAATCTCATCATGAACGTCATTTTCTATCTTTGGAAACATACTGCCATCTGCTGATAAATGCATCAACTACAGGTGCATGGTGAAGCATGGCCCGATCATCAGTCACTGCAAGCCATTTTCCTCGAGGCTTTTTTGAGCAAAGCTGTTGAAAATTGACTTAATTTCTGCCTGTGCCCTAGAGGTTCTAATCATGTGCTCTCCATAGGCGGCCAATTGTTTTTAGCCTGTGCTTTTTTAAGTAAAGCACAGACTGGGGACTTCGGCATGGAACTGAAAAACTACATGTACGTTCTAGGAAAATCAACCCAGATGTTGTCAACATTTCACAAAGTCGGCCTCCTACAGTATTCTCTGTCAAAGGAAAAGACACCAATCTCTACTAAATTAGCCAAGATTGTGTAGGTATGTTTTAGGGGGAACTATTTCTTAATTTGATATTAGTGAAGCCACCCTCTCTATAAATTTCAACCTTAAATTTAGCAGAGTAAAATCAGCTTCCCACAAGAGGCAGTTTGTGTATTTGTATAAATTGAGGCATGTATAACAAAATAGTGATACACACAGATTCCATCTTAGCACTGCCATTATCAACCACTCTTGAAACCCTGCAAGTTTAATGACTTAAAAACATCTTTTGATTACGTACCAATGTGATTTAGATGCCCTACAGACTGAATTGACATTTTGTCAGAGTTATAAATAGATATCGGAGGAGTTTGTAGAAAGCTGCTGTGGGGCAGCTGAAGAACGCATTCATGCAAAAGGCACAAGAGACTCAATATGGAGAGAATTTTCTCCCTCATTTGTACAACATACATAGCGTACCGTCTGTGAGCAAAATTGATCATAACCCAAGATAGATTATCATTGGAAAATGCACTTTCCCCCCCAGTGGAATACTGCGGTTGTGTTTGGAAGTATGCTTATTCTCATATTATGGTCCACACTGGAAATTGAAGCAGCACTCGGTGGTAGATGCATAATTGATTGTGGAACTCATTCGCTGGATATTAAAAACTAATAAGCTGTGACTAATAACGTACGAAAAAATGAAGCGTTTGAGGAGCGTAAAGTTCATTAATTGTGTTCAGTTCCAGCTGCACCTATCTCCACAAGTCTCAGCAGTCAGGGAAAGAACACAAAAGACAAAACAAGAAAACCCGAAACAATCATCTGTCCATCTCTAGGTATGCCTTCTGTATATAATATGTAACCCTATGGATCAGAGTTAAGATAAGGGTAAACTCGACAGTGAGGGAGGATGTGATCAAAGTGTATGGATGGAGCTGCAGATCCGGTGACTCACTGAAAGATGCCACAGCTGATCCTGACATGGAAAGATGATGTCATCGTCTTTAAAAATGGCCACAGAGCATGCTGCATCGCTCGGCTCGTGTTGGGGAAAAAGGAAACCGAGTGCTCGCGTTTAAAAAATGTGATTTCCTGATGAAAAAACAGTACAGCACAAAAGTGTTTTGTTGACTGGTGTTTTTTGTTTCTTTATGTAGTTTATGACCTTTAGCGCCTTTGGTGATCCATGGTGTGTCATTGCTGAACCTAACAATGATTTGATGTGCAAATGTCACCGAGGCTCACTGCACTTACAGTAGGGGGTTTAATAGGAAAACACTTGTGCAAGTAATGAGAAAACTGTTAATAATGGAAACAACCTTTTCAACAATCACCATGTCTAATTGATATTTAAAATTGAAAATTAAATTCTGTGGTGTGATCTTGTCCCAGTAGTAGTGCCACACTTCTGGAGACGCTGACAGCTAGTGGTTGAGGATTTATAGGTCACCATAATTTACCTACCACTGTTTAGACTGTTTAGATGTTTCCTCTCTGGTGAAACTTCCTAACTTTTCTACTTGACTCGCAGTACGTTACCCGCATGAATTAAAATAGATTAAGAATCATAGCTGGTACTTTTTTTTTTTTACAGAAGCTCCTTTTGAATAGATAAAGCCAAGATCCACTGTTCATCAGTATCCAGTTCCCTATATTTTTTAAGCCAAAGCAGTATAGAAAGCACAAAAATGAACAAACTACACACAGAAATGTAAGAAAAAAAAAAGAAAGAATAGCTCTGTGTTCCCTATATATACAAAACAAGCTGTAGTAGCTAAAGGGGAGAAATGTCCTTATACGGGAAAAAAAAACAAAACATACAAAGCTCGTAGCCACTGTGCTTACTTATCCTGTAGGTGGAAAAAAACTAACTACACATTTCACATAGCAGAAACCAAAAAAGGATAACTGTACTTGGGAAAAATTAAAATGAAGTCCTAATAATCAGCTTACATATACTAATACATTCATGTTTTATATGGGGAAACCACTGCAGTTAATGAGGCTTGGACGACGCTTGGATCATTCGCTAAACCCCTCTGGGAGAGGCTGGAGTGGCTCTAAAAAGTGTCTGGGCAGGTGAGGTGAGGCTTGACAGGAAAGACGACCTGTGCAAACTGGATTGAATCCATGGCCACCAACAGTATTCTTGAATCCCAGCGCCGGAGCACTAAACGCACACAGCCTCGGGGCATCCGGACTCACTGTCATCTAGGGCTTTGAGGAATCCATTCACTCAGAGCTGTGCTGAAACCACGGCTGATCGATATCTGAAGCACAGTTCGACATTTCCATTTGTCTGTGTTCTCCCTGGCTCTTGACAGGCCTGACTAACGGGGCCGTGCCGGTGTCACAAGATGCATGGTGCAGTATTAAGATGCACATCACACGCTGCAAAGACAAATATCTCCACAGGAGGGAGAACTGGCTGCCCCTTTCACTGCTGCTCGGTTTTGTTTGGTTATCAGCAGCAAGGCCAACGGATTTCATAGTTGGAAGTGCAGGCCAACAAGCCATCAGTTGCGGGGTTACGGCTACTATTTCCTTGTGTGTGATTTTTCATGGAAAGTAGAAGTAGGAAAAGTGATTGAGGGACATTTTGAAAGTTGAAGTATTTTAGTTTATAATTCAACACAGCAGCCTATTAATAAAAGCTTGGTCCCTCTAGTGTTAAAACCTTTTTCAGGCCAACATCTAACAGACTGAGGGGGGACTGGAATATTGATGCCAATAACCGCAAAAGGTTTCAAACAGAGGTATAACAATACCAAACACATCTTTCATATCGGTAGAATACACCCTTATTAAGATCTCAGAAACTTGCATAATTCCCTGCTAAACATAACTTCCTGTCTATGGTAAGGAGTTAGTTCATCAATAATGTAATGCCAGCTAAAAAGACATTAGCTTGCCTCTGATAGGATGTGCATACTGCTGGCAAAGGATAATGTTGTTTGGTTACTAAATACGCTCCTTACAATATGCTGAACTCGACATCCACAGCAGCACTGATTAATAATAAACCACTTTTATGGCCAAAATATGTAAAATATGTTTGATTTCACCAACTTATTAGTGCTTTCCAATGTAAAAAAAAAATCACGTTCTGCTGCAAGTTGATATTTGTGTGAAAGTAGCGCGAGCAACTTTGCCCATAAAATATTCTATGGCTGTATAATGATGCAAATGCGCAGTATGTAAGCAAACACAGCTTGTGTTTAACATTTGATGAGAGCTAATTAGAGTGAGATCAAACTACGACGGCACATCAGCCCTTCGCATCATGTGACGCTCCGAAATATTGTGCTCAAATATTCATCAAATCCTATCTGTTTAAAGTATTGATAAAAGAAAATATCATTTAAGAAGCACAGTGATAGATAATTAAACTGCTGTTTCTGAGACAGGGGATTAGCGACACGGTAAAATTCTACTATCAAAACGAGATTTCTTTAAAAGGCGCTCGCTCCTCTAATTTAACACCACACTTCACTTGTAGGCCGTGCCAACAGGGGAGCTGAGCTGGTGAATGACTCGGTAAGCAATCTTGGAGTTGTCAATACGGGCTCCTCATTTGATGACTCTTTAGTGCACCTCAGTTCGCCCGCGGTCCCAGAGCTGTGATTCACCGTGTGTCGGGTCGGTCATTGGAGATGATGTGCTTATAACTCATTTGAATTCTCATTTCACTTGAGCTGGAGTGAACCAATGAAAGCAGTGAGCTTCTAAGAGCAATGAAACAAGGAAAATTAATAGTGGGCCCAATCAACGTGATTTAATTAAAAAAAAAAAAAGACAACAAAAAAAAAAAAAAAAACGAGAAAGGGAAAAATTAAAAGCAATGTTCTGTTTCAGAGATAAAGGATAGATTGGGATGTGGCAGGTGGAAACAGGCCCCACACACACTCACACAGTCACGTAACCCCCAGCTATCAAGCCAGAATACACACTGTTAAGCATAACTTCATTCTAAGTCAATACACTGGTTCTTTTCATTGAGTACACATCTATAACAGAGAGGAGTGATATATGCGCAGGGTCAGGCATCGCTGGTTAGTGTTTACCGAGGTCAGAGCGGGGTCAGTGGTGAAGTCATAGGGTTAGTTAGTGTGAGTGTTTTACCACAACAAACAAGGTCACATGTCATCTTGGCAGCAAGACGTCACATGTATGACTGAACCTATCCATGTCCACGTTCCTTACATGCAAGGAAGCGCACACTGTCGTTTCTTTCATTTGCTAAGCGCCAAACTAATTTTAAAACTACTCCTGCAAGTAAACCAGGGCTGCTCGAATGTAATATTGCTAAATTTGCCTCAGCAACTTTCCAAATCTTACATGCCCCACCTTATTCTAACATACTTTTCTTCTGCGGCAGGAGGGACTGACCTCCCCCGTGTGCAGCGTGAGGCAAAACTTTCGATAAAACCCACAATGTGTCGGCGCCAGATAAGGCTGGGACGGCTCCTGCTAAATCAGAGCCCTGCGGAGAGAGAGAGGGAGAAGTGGAGGGAAGAGGAGGCATGCTGACTTAAGAAAGCGAGACCGAGACTTTG
>OMLB01043437.1:17819-32248 GCA_900302555.1 Myripristis jacobus | reverse complement strand
TGTCTGCCACTAGAACTCTGTGTGGCATTTATCTGGGCTCTAATCTGAGGTGCTGTTAACTTGCAATTTCTGAGGCTGGACTTACCCTCAGCAGGCACTCCTGTGAAGTGAAAACCATTTCAGGTGACTACATCATGAAGCTCATTGAGAGAAGGCCAAGGGTTTGCAGCACTGTCAACAAAGCAAAGGGTGGCTATTTTGAGGAATCTAAAAAATAAAACATATTTAGCGTTATTTAACAATTTTTTCTTTGCTACATAATTCCATGTATCTTGCTTCATATATTTGATGTCTTCAGTATGTATCTACAATGTAGGAAGTAGTAAAAATAAAGAAAAAACATTGAATGAGAAGGTGTGTCCAAACTTTTGACTGGTAGTGTATATGCTGGATGTTCAAAGTCCCTGTGATTATTGAAATTAACTTGTACTTTATTAAAATCAACACTGGTTCTTGCCAAGTTGCTTTTATATTTGAAGCTAATGCTGAAAGACGCACCCTCCCACATTACACACATAGAGCCACACATGCACGCATACACACACAGTGGTTTCTAGAAGGAGACTTTGTACCTGCAGCACTGAGTAAATAGCTTGTGGTTTACCTATGCAGTTTTTTTTTTTTAAAGGAGTATTTTTTTCCTTTGATATGTGTCCGCTTATGACTTGTGATTTGCCCTGGGATATAGTAGAGCACAGACTTGGCTTCCAAAACATAGTTAGTTCTTTGCTCTCTAATACACATACACACACGTTGATGTAGGTCACTAATGGTGTCATCACACACATTTCCTAGAGACTTACCCTAACCCTATCTGCTACTTGCCTAACCTTAACCTTAACCACTGACCCAAAAATCAGTTTCTTCCCATCTGAGCACATTTTTGTCTCAAATTGGACAAATCTTCACCATTTAACCTGTCTTTAGTCTGAAATGTGTCCTTGAATGTAGGCTAAGTCAAACACATGCAAACACGCACACGCACTCACGCACGCACACACACACACACACACACACACACACACACACACACACACACACACACACACACAGAAGAACCCATGATCAGCATGACTAAGTTACATGACACAACCTCCCAAAAGAGGCTGTATAGACAGCTAAGGAGTTTAGTCTACTAATAATATATTGGTGTGAGACAGAGTTTAATCCTGCAGTCCAGAAAGCTGTTTTGTTAAGCCTTGTAGGTTGCAGACTAGACAATGACAGGAAAGCCTGTTTTGGGGGTTTGTAAACAGAGGAGCGCTGGTCTATCCTGGTTCAGGAGAAAAGTTTTTACTGCATTGTTTTAACCACAGGAAGTAAAGCTTCAGAGAGAGCCATGCTACTCAGCCAGGATGTTCTGTCTTAGGTTTTTTTTTTGTTTTTTTTTTTGCTTTTCTCATGCAGCCCTCTCATCTCCAGCTGATGTTGATATTTTATTATCACCTCCATCTCATCTCAGTTCTACACAGATATGAAGCTTAACAGATTTAACTTATCTGGCCTTTGAATTCTACCACTCTCTTGAAGCTCCCACCACCTCATGTTTAAGACCCTTATTTTCCCACTCATGAGCAGACCCCAGCATGCCGGACCCTCACCAAGTACTGACTGTCATCGCTTGGACCCTGGGTGCTGTGTTTCATTGTCTCTATCAAACGCCTACATACAACCCATTGTTTGTCCAGCCGTGCTTTTCTTGTTGGTTTATGGTTGGTTATTGTGGCTCTTGCGGCCAGGTCCAGCCTAGTTTGATTTGTAGTCCATAACTTTTATGTGGACTGTCGTGCACACAAACAGTTTCTTCCAAGTTGGTGGGTAGCGATGCGTCTTGTCAGCATAGAGCTCTGCCAGTTTGGCACAATAAAGAACTCCAAATTCACCTCTGAATCTTAAGGTCTCTGAGCTTGCTGTGTTTTGTTTGTGTCTGTTTGTATTAAGGTATGTGTCTTTACTCAGTGCATTATTAATTCAGAGCCAAAGAGGTTACCTCCTAAAGGCAGTGGGCTGCTGGTGAGGGTGGACAGATGTTGATACCAGTGGTGACAAACAAACGTAGGATGAATTTAAGAAAACCAAATTTATAGGCTACATATTTCTGAATTATATCCATTACAGCAATGGATTAAAAGAGCACCTTTAATTAGATTATCACTTATTTAATTTGACACCAAAGGTCTGTGTTGAAGTCAGCATCGGTCCCACTGAAGTGCCCATGAGCTCGACACCAAATCCTGAATGCGCAGGCATTGCGAGTGCTTTGACCTCCTTTGAAGGGGAGCTGTCAAAACACATTTATCCAAAGGGTATAAATATAGTACGTCACGAAAAAGCTACAAGAGGAAGTAGCATAGCCAAAATAGTCAATGTTAAGAAAAACTCTGAGCTCTCAGAATCTGTACTTGTACATAGAAAAAATGGTGGCTATCAGTACACTTCACTCTATAAAATACCTATTGATATGGGTTTAAGGAACATAAAGTTGTTAGGCTTATTCTGCAGTGTCGGCTGATGTTATTTGTTATGGTAGGGTTGCTTTATTAATTTTCCAACACGCTTGACTGAGTTTGTGTTGACAGGACATGGTTTGTTAGTCGTCCTTAAAGTGCTGACACATGTTTCAGCAGACCGGGTGTGCTGACCGATGACACCCAGACATCCTTAATTATCCCAAACAAAGTACAGTATACGTATGTGTGTGTGTAGGTGGAGGTGCCTATTAGTAGATTGGAGGAGGACATGGCTTGCTGGTATGAAAAACTCTTTAATGAAGAAATAAACAAGCCAAGTGACTGTCTGCCTTTGCAGAGGACAGAATTCAGTGGAAGGATGATGAGCAACCAAATTCACAAATTAGGTGCCGCATGCTACAAGAATGAAGTTTTTTCCCCCAAGTATAGTGCAGAGTCAATATCAGAGGAGAGGTGTAACCATAATGGAAAATACGGTTTTATTTCCAGGCAGTTGGATAATGTGTAACAGATTCGCAGACTGATGATTCACTCTCACTTTGGTCCCAGATCAGTAACTCTTTAGTACAGACATTTCCTAATATCTCTGGGAATATCCCAGCAGAGCCCTCGCTGAGCCTGTGCTCGTGTTATTGAACTTTTCACATGGAAATGACATCATGTTGAAAGAATATGAATTCTTTCATTGTCTTAACACGAGCAGAGTAATATCTCAATTAAATTCAGCTTTCATTGTTACTCAGCAAATAATTCTAATAAGTCTGCTTACCGGTATTTCAACCAGTCTCTCACTTTGTTTTCTTAGTGATAAAAGTCACTTCTCCTCATTGAAGGAACTGTCTCACAGTCATGTGCTCCGGGACTGAACTTGGCCGTCACCACTGAGCCCGGTTAAGCTGTAGACAACAATAAGTAGTTTTAGCGGTCCTGCTCAGTGGCCTGCTGCCATGCCTCCCTCTTTAACCTCACAACTTAAACTTGACAGGTAATTGTCAAGGTTATCATTTACTAGCCTAAGGCTGGCCTTCAGCTGCACTGAAAGCTCAGACTGTAAGTCTGTCCAACCCCCTTACAAAGGCATGCTGGGTACAGTGTGGGTGCCGCCTGTAACAATGCCCAGTTTTCCGTGGTGTGCAGACTACTTGTTTAGTTTGTTTCAGTTAATTTACAGCATAGATGTTAGCCTAATGAATAAACATGGTACCTCTGGAGCTTTATAGCCTTATGTTGTCTTATTAATAGTGATTTAATGAGGCCTGGGCAAACTGCTCATTTCCTTTTTGGTTTGTGATTGAGTCAAGTTATAGGCATTAAGGGTTATGTGAATTACAGATCCAGCAGTCTATTTCCATAGCTATATTTGCCATGGACCTGCTGAAATTTGAGTTGATGAACAACTCATGAAGAGGCACCACTACTCACTGGGTTGGAATATTAGTTAAATGATTTTCATTGATGACATTGCCAACATGCTCTGATCATTATCCTCCACCACTGGTTTGGGTAAAATAGCTCCTTTTAATGTCCTTCTTTGTTAATCTAAACAAAGTAATTATGAGATGTTATTATGTAAAAGTGGCTGCGCCTTGACTCACATCAGTATGAGTGAATGTCTTCACTGTGTTGAAATTTGAATTGAGCCGATAAATTATAATATCCAGGCTGAGTCTAGGCCGCAGTGGTCTGGGTTCAGGTCTGGCCCAGACCCTTTGCTGCATGTGGTCCCCTCTCTCTGCCCTGTCTTTTCTATCTCTCTCCACTGTGTAATAAAGCAGAAATGCCCCAAAATAATCTTAAGAAACTAATTATACAGGTATCGCACAGTTGCTATGAATTATAGATTGTGTGTTTTTATGGATGCATGTGCAGAAGTTTGAACACAAGGCTGTGGTCAGTTTCCTAGAAACATCTTATCCCTCAGTGCCATCAATAGCAGGAAGGAAGAGTTGATGTAGATGCACATGCACTTAGGACTTAAATACAAACAAACAGTGAAACGCTGAGGAAAGCCAAGGGTTGAAATGTGATTACTGTGTGAATTTTAAAGTGTTGTTTTTAAATTCGCAGCTTTTTTGACATTATGGAATAATAAAGTAAAATAAAATAATTAAATACTCTTTATCATATATCTGTTAAGGTTTAACACAGTAGAAGTCAAATGTGTCTAGTTTAAATCCTGTACCATCAGAACAAAATTTTAGGAGAAGTTTGTTTTTCCCTCATTCATGACCATGTATTTTTGACATTCAGCATTGCCTTATCTAAAGACAGGCTTTGGCTTGAGGCCAGGCTCATGAAACATTTTCAGAATGCCATGGAGAGCCCTGTGCATTTACCTTTAAAAAAAAAAAATAAAATAAATAAAATAATAATAATAAAAAAAATCGAAATAATAGATTTCACCATGGGGATAGTGTGTTTTGATAACCCTTTGTTACAAATATAAACATGTTGAAATGTTTATTTTGGCATCAATTTAGTTTATGTGTCTCAATATTCTTGGTCAGCTGATGGGGGTTTTTGCTTGCTTTGATCAGGCAGAGCAAAAGGAGCAGGAAAAACCAATATTGACTTGCTGAGTACATGCAGGCATCCAGTCAGATAAAAGCTTACATTGCACTCTCTTAGATTACAGGTGGCAAGGTGAGAGACCGGCTGATGCTCTGTTTGTTTATATTCATAGCATAGAGTTTAGTATTAAAAAGAAAGTGACCCTGGTCCACGAATTGTCGTTTAACCAGTTGCTTAAGTGAACTCATCTCTTGTTGCACTCATTCTCTCAAGCAGGTAAAGCTGTAGTTGCCTATTCACAATACTCAACCAATAACATAAGACAATATTTTTCAGCTTTAATATTTAACCATAAACTTGCTTGCTTAGGCTTATGAAAACGTCCCCTAAAATATTTTGCTGCAACATTCAAATTGGTTCCAAGAGATGACCGTACTGTTGCAAGTTGTTTTTAAGATGTTTTTAAGAATGCTAGAGGTAAATATGTGTGTATTCACAGGTGGATGGAGGCCTGTCTAGAGGAGGACCTGCCACCCACCACAGAACTGGAGGAGGGACTAAGGAATGGCGTCTACCTCGGCAAACTCGCCAAGTTCTTTGCACCTAAAATGGTGTCTGAGAAAAGGATCTACGACAGAGACCAGAGCCGATATAAGGTGCAACCATCAGTTCCAGTTTTTTTCCCATTTACTTTAAATTGCAGATCTCAAGGTTGTAGTTGAAGCACAGCTTCCTTTGCAATCCTCAACAAACTTGTCAGACAGGAAGACTCCAGATCATTTACAGACATCCTCACTTCCTCCTAACAACCTTCCACAGGAAAGAGGGAAATGTGGCAGGGTGAGCATTAGGTCCTCACTGAAGCAGTTAGCTGTTGGGCTGATAACTAAAAACATGTTATTTTTGACAAATGCTGCCCTTTTGTAAATTATAAACAAACTTCAATGGACCGCTAGAAGCCATAGTACATTGGTTTGCGATTGTTGTTCAAAATTATGTCGGCCTGGCTGTTATGTTTTTAGGCCATTGATAATAATCTTACTTCCTGATAATGTAGGATTATTTGTTTGTAGTATAAGATATCCCTTATCAGTTTATTTCTCTTCTGTAGAGTTTTTGTACCATCTGATTGCAGCTCCTGGTAGTCATATTAGTACTTGGTGTCTGAGCGATAATATTTATGTGTCTGTCTCTGTTTTCATTTCCAGAGCACAGGGCTGCACTTCAGACACACTGACAACACAGTGCAGTGGCTCAGAGCCATGGAGTCGGTGGGGCTGCCCAAGGTGAGGAGCTTGCACAGCCATCAATCATGCATGTGCACAGGGAAGCAGACGGGCATTAATGCATGCATGTCTCACAAACATGCGTGCAGGCATGTTCAGAACACATAAAGACTGAAAACATCTGCTATTACAGTCAATACCCCACTCATAGAGATGAGTGAAAGTTTTCATAAGTCATGAAAAATTATATCTTTCCACAATGTCCTTTGCCAATTCAGAAATGTCCCTTGTGCATCTCAGGTAAGATGACAGATTTAGGACTGAAGAGATATCCATGCTCCAAGACAGTGTCATGACACCCTCTCATCAACACAACAACAGCATTGTATGAAAAGTAACGAAGAGGTTATTTCAACATTTTAAATTTCTGAACAAATTTAGCCAGGGAGTGTACAGTGTTTGACATTTGTTCATTGGCTCACGGCTGGTACGTACTCACTCATATTACAGGGCAGAATCTATCCTATAACTAGGGCAGCATTGCGATAGGATTTCAGTCATTGTAATATAAGAAGCTGCAGTTTATGGCTTGGCAGAGGATGGCAGAGGCAAGAGCAAGAATGGGAGGATGTGTATTGTGGTGTTGATGGGACAAGACTTGAAATATTTCTTAACCAAACAAGTTTGAACAATTACATGACTGGTATTCATTTAATCGGTCTGTTTTTGTGTGACAAAATACTTACCTGCAGAAACTGGTGAAAAATGACATAACAGATAAAGCTGAGATAGCTTAAGTTAAAGGCTGACACTGTGCACTGATGTGAAATACACTGTGTCTGATGTGAAATACAATATATATGTCTAAAGCAAAAAAAAGATATCTGTTGTTCAGTTTAATTGCTTATATTTAGGATTCTAAGATGTACTGACACATATGGAAACACCTTTACAAGGCTGACATTGTTCCAAGATAGTAAACACTGACACATGAAATCATGATGAGGGTGTGGTTGCTCTAATAGAGTGGTATTAACCCCAATGCATCTTTTATGAGAGGACACAAAAGCCTTTTCTCTGAGGAGTTTGCTAGAAATGGAAAACGAGGCAAAATTGATACCCAGTTATTTCCGTAATGCCCCGTGGGAAGGGTTTTTTAAATTTAATTGGGTTTATGAATAGCCTTTTCAGGAGTTATCACTAAGATAACAGACTTAACCGAAAGCTTTTTTCATTACTTTATGTATTTGAGTAAAACCATGAAGTAAGAGCATCATTCAGGTCTAAAGAGAGAAAGGAAACTCACATTAGAAGTAGCCAGGGGTAGGAATTACATCACAAGTTCCTGCTGACAAATAATCTGTTGACCTGCTAGTATAGTGTTTTGTTTTTTTTTTGGTTTTTTTTGCTCTAAATTGAAAACAAAACAAAAAACAGAACCAGTCACCAAGGACAGCAGAATATTTACCATGAACCATGAAGATTTACCACTGCCGCCCTCCTCAGTGTACCTGTCTACATGTTGAAATGTGAAGGGACACTGTGATGGATGGTGTGCTCCTCTTTGGCTGCAGCAGAATAAAGACTGTCAAGGTCTCTCATAAAAGAAAAGTGACTAATACCCACTGTGGTTTCTCCTTTCAGATATTCTATCCTGAAACAACCGATGTGTACGATCGCAAAAACATGCCCAAGGTGGTGTACTGCATACATGCACTGAGGTAAGAATAAAAGAGGGATTTCAAAACAAAAGCAGAGTGGAAACCACTCATAGTGGTCAGCTGCTTGTATGGATAAAAAAAACTTGGGACAAAGTCATTCCTATACAAATGCTGTTTAAAAAAATCACTTGTAGCCAAGTAGTCCACTTATAGTGTTCATTTTGGGTCTTTTCATACATAGAAAAAAGTTTTTTTTTTTTTTTTTTAACCACTGCCACAGACGTAACAATATTGTAAACGGCACAATTAGGCTATAGCCTAATTATAATTTGAACTACAAAACAATAAAAAGCAGACTATTAAACACAGAGTCCCTTTTATTTGCTTGGTGTGGCTACACGTTTTGACAAAAGTCTCTGTTAGAAGCCGGGTTATATCAGACATTCACATCAAAACTCAAAACGTTTGTGGTGCATTAGGCTGTTTAACCACCACTCGTTGACAAATTACAGAGCAGGGGGCGGGGCTTCCCCTGCCTGTGAAAAGCATCTCCCTGTAGGCAACAGCTGTGGGTTTTCCTGTCCTGTGCTGCTCACTGCCCTGGGACAGAATTGGCACTGGTCAAGGTACCAGTGTGATTTACAGTCTATATTTCTTAAATCTGAACCTCATCAGGCCCCGATTGTGTAATTCCAGTAGGTTTGAAGGATTGAGCTCTGTGCTGACAGACAGGTGGGGTCACAAGCGATACCACGGTTACACACGTTTTTTTTTTTTTTCTTTTACCATCTTAAACACTTTCTCACCCTTTAGAGGTAAATGGCCTACATGTCTCATAATCTTTGGGCCATAGCAAGACACATAGTTTCTTTCCTGAATATGCAACGCCTGACAAGTGTGACTTCCTGTTAAAGAAAGAAATAGATATGACTGGGCTACACTACTATTGTTAATAATAACATGAAACCTGAAAAACTCTATATGCTGTAATTAAAACATGAGATAATTGTGCACCTCAGCAGTTGAGATTCAGAATGTGGCTAACTCTGTAAGTTGTATTTGTCTGCAAATGTAGACTTGTTTGTGTGTGCAACGGTAATTTGCTCATGCTCTTGTCACAGTAACTTTCTTTGTACCTCAGAGTTGTTTCCTTTTCCCACATGGCTATGGCAGACTGACAGGCTGTACATTTAGGGTTGACTTTGAAATGTAGTGGTTCTTAGGTTATCCGCACAGAGCAGTGTCTTCAAGCTGCAGATACTATTTGGGACAATAAATGTGCGAGAAATAACAGTTTCCACTTCTCCTAAATGTCGATTATTTTCCTCTGTGGTATTCTACTTGTCTACATTACGATCAGACCCTAATGTATATATTAGGAGCACTTGACTGATTTGAAACAGGAACTGGGAAATGTAATTCCTACTTTAGCTTACACAGTGAATGTTTCGTCTCAAGTGCAGACCTTCTATGATTTATGATAAATAGGCCAAGGCAATATTACACAGCAGTGTGCATTTAGCTATAAGCAGATGTTCAGATCCTTTCAATCCTTGTGTGTGCTGCTTATTAAAATGACTTTAATTATAGGCTAATTCAGTTCATAGGTTATAACTACAAAGTTCACTCATTGTTGCACTTATTTTGAAAAGTAGATTTAGTTTTTTGTGACATGGTGAATCAGTTGTGTTATCTGGAACATGCCTATTTGCTTTAAAGTACACACTCTTGCCCCAAGTATTTATGCTTTTGGGCAGTTTTTATGTCTGATCAATAAAAACACTGTACACACTAGTGCTTACCCACACCTCTATTCAACTTGTGTGCAGAGGCTTTTTGGCACTGCAAAACTCACACTTAACACTTTGCCCACAGCCCCACCTCAAAGGTGCTAGACTGTTAGCATGGTGTAGGGTTGGTGCGAATTTCTGTGATTTGAAACAAGATAGTCATCTCACAGTAAGGCGAATGGCTTGAGTTATACAGCTTCAGGTCCATGACTTTTTTCAGGCTAGATGTTTCAAATGAAATTAAGGATTTCCTTCATCTGGACCTTGCAGTCAGCCACACACACAGATTAGGGAATGATTATGTGAGCCGTCTGCTTTGTTTTTCTGTGTTGTAACATTTTTGGTCGGGTCCTGTGGGAACAGGTTTCCTTCCCTCCTTACACACACACGTGCTCTTCCTTCCTGACAGTCCGGCTTGGGTCCCACGAGGACTCAGTGAATGCTGCACTGCCCAGAGCGCAAACAAATGCAAACAGGGAGGCACAGGGGAGGATGCTGCCTCATATTCAGAGCAGTGGAAAAATGTAAAGGGGGCACAATGGAATAGAAATGAGTACATTTTAAATGGAGCTCTGATAAAATGGTAAAGGAATGAAATTGAATTTGTTGTATAGGACGATGAGGAATAAGTGGACAACTATCAGAAGGCATCATGGGAGTCCACAATTGGGAGGAAGCCTGTTGCTCCCAGACGGTCTGCTTAATGCCTGTAACCTCAGTGACTTGTAATCCTGCTACATTAACCTCAGTCAGCTCATTCGTTTCTGTCTCCTGAACTGAGTCAGTTGTCATTTTATTAAACCTTACCCTTTGTTTAAGCAGAATTTTGGTAGAGATAGAAACCCCCCTCTGTCCCAAGGACAGGCTACATTTCATGTTTACACAAACTCCTGGGCCAAAGGGCAGAGCAGCCGGCTAGTGCAAACTCTCCATTGAGATTGTACTGATGTCAGACCTGCCTTAAATATCTATAATTCATGACCACTTATCAGATACCTGCAGGAAGATGAAAGTTTTATGAAGTTTCCAGCCACCTGCTCGTTGTGTTCTTGTCGAAGCAGACGACTGGGTGCTCTTCCTTCTGTCAGCTAGTGCTTCTTGTTTTTTTAGGCAACACTGCCCTCTTGTGGGGGAAAGAGTGAAATAGGAGGGAGTCTGAGATGGCACTTGGGAACAATCACAATAATGAGAAGTGTTTTAAAGTCAGTGTTATATTTGTACATTATGTTCACAGGTTTCTTAAAGCTCTCTGAATCCTAATTGCTTGTATAAAGCTAATGTTCTGTGTGATTTATTTCAGCTTGTACTTGTACAAACTGGGCATTGCACCACAGATCCAGGACCTGCTGGGAAAGGTGGCCTTTACAGGTAACTGGTGAAAATTAGGCTGCCACGTTTAGTAGTTTAGCGTTGATGCCACTGCTCTGTAGGTGGTGCCTGGGCAGCCTCATAAATAAAATAGGAAGCACTGAAGTAACTGTGTTTTTGCTTTTCTAACAAAGGGCAACATCAGCCTTAGGGCCTCTCTAAAGATATGTGTTGCCCACCTGTGTTTGTGCTGTTATTTTGACAGTCCTCCTTGCGTGGGATGATAGACTGAGTAATTACTGGACTTGTTTGGGTTTAATTAAAAAAAAAAAAAAAAGATAATAGAGATAATAAAATGTCATTACTCATGCTGAAGCATGTTTAGTTTATGTGTTAGAGTTTGGCTTGAAACTTGAAACTTTGGTTTGGATGTTCAAGGAACATTTCAGATCAAGATAAACATCCTCTGCAGTCTTCCACACACAAGAAACACTGAATAGTTGATGCACACAAGTTATCAAACTATCAAGACATTGTGGTTTCCTGAGAAAGTCTCATATTTGGTATTTTTCATCATTACAGTCATAAATTTGCATGGGATATCATTCTTGATAGTAAATCTTTCAGTGTGCTTCCTCCACTACTTAACATCAAGAGAGAAAACAAGTATTTGCCCATTCCATACTCTATGAATACCATTACATTGTCTACCAATAGCCATTATTTCTTTCCTACCAGAGGAGGAGATCAGTAACATGAGGAGTGAGCTGGAGAAGTACGGCATCCAGATGCCAGCCTTCAGTAAGATTGGAGGAATCTTGGCCAATGAGCTCTCAGTGGACGAGGCTGCCTGTAAGTCTTCCAACCTATTAACTAGAGCCATACAGTAAAACTGTGACATCTGATTGGTCAGTTATGCAGTGTAATTATTTCATGACAGCCCATCGTCACTGTCCATACAGCATTGTAGTGGGTAAAAAAAAACAGCATTGTAGTGGGTAAAAACATCTTTGACAACATGGCACCATAATGCCGTAACACATGCCTCTCAATATTGCTTTATGATAGGGTGAGTGATAACAGAGTCTTTACCAAAGACAGAGACGTCAGCTGTTTAAAAAGTGAATGTTGCTTATTGATTGTGTTGTTTCCTTATATTTTGATGTGCAACATTAAAACTCTTGTCTTCAGTGCATGCTGCTGTGATCGCCATCAATGAGGCGATAGACAAGGGTCAGGCATCTGTGACGATGGCTGCCCTGACAAATCCTAATGCCATGTTGAGGAACATCCAGCAGGAACTGGCCCAGGACTACCAGGACACACTGAGCAGAGCCAAAGCCCGCAAGGAGGCTCAAAGCTCAGGCAGGGTGAGAAGCCCAACAGCTCCCTAAATTTTTAGAGAAGTTATTGATTGGTATACTGACTGATTTTATTATTGGCTTCTCCCAAATGGCTTGATCATCACCTTTGATTGTTTGTTTGATTGATTGATTGGTTCTTTTACTTTAAAAGGAACATTTCACCCAAACTACACACAAAAACTAAAGTTCCACTTACCCCTAGAACAGTCTATCCATCCAGATAGTTTCTGTGTGATGTGGTGAGGTTTCCAGTCTGCTGAAATTTCATCTGTCTCCTGGGACCCCAGTACAACTGCATCGGATGGCTACTTGTATGTGGAGCTCAAATTGTCAAATGTTTACATGTGAAGAACTCCATAGCAATGTTTTTTTTCCCAAAAATATGACACTAATGACCATCATATAATCCACAGCCTGTGGGGGTGAAGAATTCTGTTGGGAACTATTTCCCTTCTGCAGAAACCGGCAAACCTTATGGATCCACCCCCAAGGAGTGTATGATCTGGGGGATACATAAATAGATAGTAGATAGATTGCACTGATGGTGAATGGGAAATATCTTTCTGTATTTTAGGTGAACTGTTCCTTTACATATGTCATATTTCCTTACAACAGTCTGTAAATGCCGACCACCCACCCAGAGCCAGGTTCTGCTTGAGGTTTTTTTCCCTGTTAAAAGGATTTTTTCCTCACCACTGTCGCCATGTACTTGCTCATAGGGGGGAATTCTGGTTTATGGGATAAGCCACAATTTGTTGGGTCTCTGTAAACCACCTTGAGATAACTTTTTTTTTTTTTTTTTTTTTTTTTTTTTTAATGATTGGACGCTATACAAAAAAAAAATTGAATTGAATTGAAATGGGAATTATGAAGCAGAACAACATGCACTAGTTGAAGAGACATGCTGAGAATAACCCTCAGACCACATCTGACCAATATACAAATTCTAACCCTGACCATTGTGTGTTGGTGGTAACCAGCTGAAGAGAGCTGGTACGCCGCCACTGACTCACACTGCAGGCCTTGCCAGCACATTCCAGTGGGTGCAGTGTCAGCTTAACTTCACCAAACACTGGCCCTCTGCGCCATCCGGCATCTCGCCTCCCATTCTCCTCACAAATACTGTACAAACATGTGCCATTCATTTCCCCTTTATTGCAGAAATGTGATACATAGAAAATACATTATCAATATCAGTGGGAAAGTAAATATGAACAGGTAAGAATAAAATATCCTGTGCATGTCTTTGTGCTGTCTCCCTCCTTAGCGCTCCTCTGTTGCCACAGAGGAAAGAGATGTTTATGAGGAGTTACTGACTCAGCAGGAGATCCAGGGCTGCATTGACATTGTCAACAGTAAGCATTTTCCCTCCCGTATGATCTCACACACTTTGAATAGTCTCCATCTAGCATACAGTTTGTCATTTTCTGGATGCTCTTTTCCCAAGCATCTTATAGTGAACGCATACATTTTTGCATCAATTTCCTGTAACCTTTGCAGAGTTGCCAAAAAGAACATTCAGTTTGCCCAGATTATGTGCTGATCCAGAAGACATTGAAATGAGGATAAGTTCTCTCTCAGTGACCTCTGCCTCCCTTTGCCCTGTCTTCAGTCCAGACAGCATTGAGGCAGGTGAATCAAGCGGTAACTGCCCAGGATGAAGCTGCTCTGCTGGCTGCACTAAGACTGGATGCCCTGGCCCTGCTGGGTGTTCAGGAGGCGAACTGTCGCTGGTACCTGCAGCACTTTGCCACTTACTGCCAACATAAATCCAAGGTAAATGTAATCACAGCAGGTTTACTCACTTTGAATCTTTTTGGCTCGTGACCCCTTAAAACAAACCAATGCCTTGTCGCAACCCTGTGTCTCAGGCTGCATATGCAGAGCGGTGAACAGTCCACCTAAAGAATGACCCACCTGTTCAGCTTGTTTCATCTGCTAAATTATCAAAGCAGGTGTTGTATCTAGAAAACAGAAAAGAGTACCATGTGAAAAAATAATCAGAATTTTGCATTCTCAAAATGTTTCGTTCTTTCGCCTGACCCTCTGTTCTGTGTGTGTTTTTTTTTTTTTTTTTTTTTTTTTTTTCTTTCTCCTG
>OMLB01043437.1:0-17799 GCA_900302555.1 Myripristis jacobus | reverse complement strand
CCTCTGTTCTGTGTGTGTTTTTTTTTTTTTTTTTTTTTTTCATCTTACCAGGTAGTTAATTGCAGTCACCTGGCACCCCAGGTCCCACTCAGCCCCTTTTAGACATCTAGAATGAAAACCAACAGTACAGGGGTGCTGTGGACTGGAGTGACTTGGTTAACTAATCGTCACTATTTTGAAACTAAGGCCTTATTATATGGCATCATGCTCAGACGTAGAGAGCATCACTTCTCCGACTGCTTCAGTATTGAGCCTGATATCGATGTGCTGCAGACTCCCACTTGGCTATAACAGCGGGCAGCGGGGCAAAATAGCTTTGATATACTCTCAGAATCTCAGTGTTCGCCTTGAAAACATATCTCAAACAGAGCGTTTTGTCCATAGCAGTGAGCTTAGGTAGTAATATTCTTTTGGGACTTGTTTTGACTGCATCCTCATAGGACTCTGCTGGCTGGGCAGAGTCCACCTACAGCACCGAAGTTTACAGTTTGAAAGGTAGCGCTTGGTTTGTGAAATAAAATAGTTGCATTCCAAACAGAGCTGTGCTGTGTGTTGATTTAATGATTTGCAAACCCTTTTTCAGGAGAACATACTGAACATAGCTTCCTGTTTCTGAAAAGCAACAGTACACTTTCAAAGCCATTTTCGGATTGCTGCATTGACTGCTATTGTGGCTGAGCACATCAATATCAGGCTCCGTACCGAAGCGACCAGAAACATGATGGTCTCTTCATGTGAGGATGATGCCAGATAACTTGTAAATAGGGCCTAGGTTCCAAAATAGCGAACTTGTCCTTTTAAAAGTGAGGGTGCTTATGATTTTATTCCGAGAAAACTGTGCAAGAGAAAGCAATTACGGTCAACCATTCCTAGAGAGTCTGGAATCACAATGCACATTTGTAATGTGCTTTAATGAAGTAAAAGCCTTTGGGAAAATAGAGAGCACTTGTAAAACAGAAATGCATTAGAGCATTTTGAATAAATGGCCCCTCCTTAATGACATCTCTGTGCTGTGCCCTTCTCTCTATGCTGCAGGATGGAGGGAAGGCCATGTTGCTAGAGAGAGAGGAGATTCAGAAAGTTGTGAGCTCCTGTAATGATTTTGCTGAGGCAGAGAAACGAAGTAAGTATTTTGTTATGTTTCGCCATGATTGTTGTTTAACCTTGATTACCAGCCATCCTAAAACTGAGTCGTTACCATGACCCAGTGCCTCAAAGCATAGAGAGTATTGTGTCTACAGTGTTTACTTTGTTGATAATAAATAAATTGAACTCCTGAGAAGAATTTCAGTGCTGAGAATTCCTTTGCATCATTGCAAATCAGCAGAGAAAAATAACTTCTATACCAAGATGCTTTTGGGGAAACTAGACTCAGGTAGTCTGTGTGAAGATGACTAACAATAATTTTCCTGTTCAGAACTTGAGGCAGTTGCAGCGATCAATAAAGCTATTCGTCTTGGCAATGCGGCGGAGACGGTGGAGGAGTTGATGAACCCTGAAGCCCAGCTGCCACTTGTCTACCAAACTGCTGCCAACCTCTACCAGGCTGAGCTTTTCAGCTTACAGCTCCAGGGGGGACGGGTGAGAGACACACATTACTTGCACACACACACACATCAACCTACATAGCAGTATATTTGTAATTTGGATTACATATGGTTCCACATGCACACACTTGCACACATACACAAACATACAGCTATGGGGTAGTCTGTACTAGACATCTTTTTGAATGTCGCTTCATGTTTGTGATTCAGAGTGTTGTGTTTATCAGTCTGGCCTGGGCCATGAGGAGCTGAGTGTTGCCGTGGAGATGCTATCTGCTGTAGCGGTGCTGAATGAGGTGCTGGACACCAGAGATCCCCAGGCCGTCACTGAGCAACTAACAGACTCTCCTCTGGGCTTCACCAACATGGACCATGACAACCTCAACAGGCAAGATAGATGCAGGCAGCCGTGCACTGATGATAAGCAGAATATCAAAAGTGGTATTGACAGTACGTAAACATTAGGTACAAATAGGAACACTGATTATTTTGCAAAATGGATGTCATGAGCAGGATCCTTTCATGTGTTAACACTCCCGTACTGGGAGGCATCCAGCCTGCTGAAGTGTCCTCGAGCAAGACAGTGAACTCTGAAACCTCCAGGAGTGCTGCTGTGTAGCTGATCATAAGCTCTGACTGCCCTGTGAAGGGAATCAGGCAAAAATCACTTTCATTTAAAGTCATGAAACTGTGCTGTACTTCTTCCTGCCTCTCTCTTTCAGGTACGCTGACACACTCATTAAGATGCGGGCTGACGCCCTCACCCAGGGCCAGGAGTTCCTCACTTGGAATGATGTTCAGAAGTGCATCGACACGGTCAACAGTCAGGTCCATGAAGAACATGAACGTAAGAAAGCCCCACAGACTATGTTCTCCATAGTGACGTTTGTGACAAATTCTCTGCTGTAGATGAACCATGGTACAGAATATCAAGGACTTTTAAGAAAACCCATTGAAACTTTATTAAGTATGGTTATTAAAGTGTTAAGCCAAAATATGCTCAGTTAGACAAACAGAAGACATTGCCACATCATGTTATAAATGACTCTTCTCTCTGCCTCCAGGCATCATAGCTATAGCTGAGATCAACGAGGCGCTAAACTCAGGGGATCATCAGCAGACACTTGCAGCCCTGCTGCTCCCTACAGCCAAGCTGACAGGGGTCAACCCAGCCACCGCCAAACACTACCACGACGTCCTGCAGCACACCAAACTGCTCCTCTGCCAGGTACTGGGCTAGATCTTATGATTTACATCTGAAAAATGTATGGCTTGCACCACCCACCCTCAAGGTACAAAATATAAATATTGCCATGTCTGAATGGAGCACTGTTATGTTTCAGCCATTTGTAATTTTTTTTTAAAGCAGTTGTACCGCAGCCTGCCACGCCTGAGATGGCGCTATTTTATATGATTACAGTGAATCTCTTGTTGTGAATCACAGTTGTTGATCTTCAGTTCTGTATTGTTATCATTGTCTGTCTATATATTCCTGTGACAGTGGGCTCATTCATGGAGCACGGACTTGGTGAATCATGAAATGATGTTTCAACATCTTTGTTAGGAATTATGGAACACTGGTCTGGTTTTAAATTTGCTCTGACAAAAGGAATTTGATGTTGGCACTTATGCATTATAAATGAAACAGAATCTCTGTAGTGGGTAAATGCTTTTGTATATATTCTATTTTTTATTTTTACTTATTTTATTTTATTTTTCTTTTTTCTTATTTTTAACTCTCACTTCAGCCAAGGCAGGTTTGTACATGGTAGTTGTAGATTATTGTGGTCACCATACTCAAGTATTGTGTTGTGTCACTCAACCAACAATCTCTAGTTTGTGTAGGTTCCACAGAGTGTGGACATTTCTTTTTCTGACACTACATGAACAAATGGCTCTATCACAGAGACTGTTTTTCAGGAGCAAATAGAAACTGCTGTTCAGTTGACAAAGATTTGGTATCAACTTGTCAGTGGCAAAAGTTCCTCTTGCAACTTTTGTAACTTTGTTCCTGGTCCTTTGCTCTCCTGCTGTGCTCCAGCAGTCTGTTCCATGTTGAGGTATTTACAGTATGACGCACAAGCACACACAAACACACATTCAGTTTCGGATGATAACGGGCGGTCTCTGAGGTGTCCTGCGGAGGGAAATGAATTGCAGTTTCGAGGCGGCTGTCTTAGACATGAGCACACACAGGAAGGGGTCCAGACAGCTGTGGAAGCAGCACAGACACACCGCTACTCTGTAGTATCCATATAGCCTGTCGTCCCTGCTGGAAAAGAGGCATATGTAGTGGGCGATGTGCAGAATACCACTTGGGGAGAAACACACCATGAAGATAAGGAGAACCAGAGTGGTGACTCTAACAAAAGGTCTCCAGTTGCACCCAGATCTCCCCAAGTGGTAGACTACTGCCACATGAGCACAAATACAAGTAAGGAAGGGCACTACAAAGCCTAGACACACCAGTATCAGCCTGTATGGTATCAGCAGAGCATGGGAGGTTTCTTCTAGAGGAAGTACATCATGGCAGGTGGTGACTCCCAGCTGGGGCAGGTGGTAGCTCTGTCTGACCAGGAGCTCTGGCACTACAGCTGCACCAAACAGGACCCACACGCCCAGGCAAGTCACCACTGCCAGTGTCATCTTGGGCAGTCGCCTGTACAGGAACGGCCTGACCACGGCCAGGTAGCGCTTCAGACTGATGCATGCAATAGTGTGAGCTGAACAGTAGACATTGCCATAGAAAAAGGCGGTGACAATTCGGCAGGCCATTTCCCCGAATATCCAGTTGTTTCCACTGAGGTGGTAGTGAACCCGCAGTGCCAAGGAGAGCAGGAGCAGTAGGTCTGATAAAGCCAGGCTGAGGTAAAGCACTGCTATGGACAGGGACTTGGCTCGGACTTTCAGGAAGGCGAGGATATAGACATTGGAGGGGATTCCCACTGCCATGGCCAGGGTGTAGAATGAGGGGATGACCCGGGTGCTGAGGACCCCTGAGGTGTAGGCTGCCGCAGGATCCTGTGGGCTCACATGAAGCCGTGGAGACTTTGTGCTGGGTTGCAGCAGGGCTGGCGGCTGGTCTGTGTGGTTGGATTTGTATGGAGTCCCGTTGAATGTTTTTGGACCAAGACCAGGTGGAATTTTTCTTCTGATTTTGGCATCTCTCCCTGATTGTGGGTAGATGAGAAAATAAGTCTTAAAGAGTAACTTTCAAAAGGATTTTTTTTTTTGTTTTACTTGACTTGCTTTCATTAATGTAAATTTCTAATTACACAAAGCATTTCACAAAGACTCATAACATGGTTTTCATCACCCTGTTCATCTGTCTGGTGTTCATCTGAACACTTTTCGACTTGTGGGGTTTTGTGGGTAACACACCTGCCTGTCTCAAAGGAATTATTATATGGATATTTTATCTTTGATGATGCTAAAATACATTTAAACATGATGTTTGCACCTGTAGGTTGGGATCCAAAATGGGTCCCGATCCTGTTACTGGTGTGTAAATGTAGTAAGATCTTTTAAGAGCAATGAGAGAATTTCCATTTCTGCCTTTTGGTGGAAAAAAATACAATACAACAACCCAGTCAGTTAAATGTGATGTAGTAAATAATGCCTGGTCAGCTGAAAAATACTAAGTTAAACTATCCTTTCTGGCTTCAATAAATAAATAAATAAAATGCAACAATCCTTTCGGTAATGAATGTGAAGTAGTATTTTTATTTACTCACCATCTTCCTGAAGGGTCTGCAGTACCATCAGAGAGACTAGTAGTCCAGGCAGGAGTTTAGCCATCACTGTGCAGTTAGTATCCCAATATTTCTTTCAGCTCTCTTGATTTTACACCCCTTGTTGGTGCTGCTTTTGAGTTACTTCACCAATTTTAGGAGTTCTCCAATGCTGTCCTTGCTGGTTTGCATTTTTGCTCTGTGACCGTAAAACTCTGATAACTGTGTTTGCTGTCTGTGATGGACTCTGGCTGTTTTTCCCGTCACACTGTATACAGTATGTGAGCGCTTGTACGTGTGCACAATGCAATGACCACATTTCCTGTCTCATTCCTCCTGTCTGCTTCAGTCAGTGTCCACTGACTCACCGGGGTGGGAGGAGACTGCCCTAAACGTTTACAGACAGCTGTCATCTTTCAAATATTAGAATAAATCATTTTATTGTATACCAGCTGTGGGTGATGTGGGCTTTTGGCTGTTGTTACTTGATGGTTAGGACTAACCTTTCACTGCACCTTGTTATGTTATATAAGTTATTATGTGTATGTTTGTTGGCAATAATGCCTTTTTGCCCAATTGTGGTATTTAAAAATCATTACAGTACTATTAAATTTTAACATTGCTGAGTTTTGTATTTATTTGATTGTGTTAAACAAAATGCAGGGATAAAACATTATGGAGCTATTGTATAGGGACTCATGGACTAGAAGTAGACTGAAATTAAGAAGCAGTTTTTCAGTCTGTTAGTGACTTCCTTCCTGCCGGCCCCATGGTCAGGGGTACACCCCAGCCCCTGTAAAAGGTCTCTAAAATTAGCCTGGGAACAAGTACACACATCAAGCTAAATAAACATTCCCTGTGGTTGTTGTGATGTTATGTGGTTGTGAGGATGTGTTGGTGGCCTTTCTAACCATCAGTTTTGGACATTGTTTTTTTGTCTCCAGGTCTTACCTCTGGACTCAGAGGAAATGGTATTTCCTGCTGTGTGCTGTATCTTTTGCTGTCAAGTGCGGTTGCTTTATGTAGAAAAACCTGATGCCTATTTTTGTTGCATATTCAAAAAAAAAAATCTTGATTAAGTTGCATACTGAAACTGCCTGACATCAAAATGTTTAGACTAAAACTGTACGTAAAACTTTCACAAGCTCATATCATGGTAGTATTGTGTGGTCCTGCATGAATGCCTTGCATGCCTGTGGTGTTGTTTGGTATTAACATTCTCAGAAGCTGAGAAGTGACTGAGTGTTTTTGTCTGATTGCAGAGCTCGGGGGATGAGTCTGCTGTTCTGTGGCTGGACCAAATCCAAGAGGCCATACACACAGCCAACCAGGATGAAGAGGAGGCTCTCATATGTAAGCACAGAATTTAACTGCACACTTTCCCCACAAACACAGCGTGCTGTCACCATCGTCACCTCCACTCAAGTTGTCTTCTCACGTTTAGTTAATTCTCATGACGTTTCATCATCCATTCACCAACCTTGACTGGTTCAACTCTTCTGCACTCTGCCAGTGGCTGGAGCAGTGGCAGATATCAACAGGATGGTGGCTGATGGGGACTCCCAGAATACACTGCAAGCTCTGCGTGCTCCTGCTGCTGGGCTGAGAGCGGTGCTGCCTGAATGTGCTGACACCTACCAGACTGAACTGTTTCAGATGCAGACAGACAAAGTCTCTACAGGTAACTTGACTAGCATACCTGACCATGCAGTAAGCAGCTGATGCTTATTGAGAAAGAAAGGACCTGATTTGCTGATTGAATGTGCATTGCAGCATTTCACTGTGAATCCACTATGCAGTTTGTCCTTGACATGACAGCCTCCCCTCACACTCTGGCTAAACAAACTAGTGACTAAAAGAGACTCTCTCTATTCTCTCCCAGGCAACAGTGAGAGTGTATGGGTACGGCATCGTATCAAGGACAGGTATGACTACTACTACAACCTTGAGAAGGGGGAGGGTGTCTGGGAGGAGCCAGAGGGATTTCAACCCAAAGGCGGCCAGCTCAGCAAAGAGGAAATCCAGGTACCTTGATGATATGCATCTGAAAATTTCAAGTTTCCATGCTGTACAATGTAGTATGCAGTCATACTTCCATTTAACATAGCAGAATTGATTTTATTTATGGTATAGCAGTAACTGCATTTTGTTTTATAAAAATGTCCTTTTTGATTTAATGATTTATGTCATCTGATAATAATCTAATCTACTGCATTATATCACAGACCCCAATAGTTTCAACTTAATGGAACTTGAAAACATGATTTGTTTGTTCAGGGTGTCGTCAGCAGCGTGACCGCAGACTATAACAGGGAACAGTTATGGTTGGCCAACGAGGCCCTGGTGACCCGGCTGCAGGCTCGGATCAGAGGTTACCTGGTCAGGAAAGTGTATGGCCAGAGGATGGAGTATTTACGGCAACAAGAGCCTCACGTGGTCAAACTGCAGGTACCATACAGCATGACCACTATGAGCTGTGAGCAGTAGTCTGCAAGTAAGAAATAAGATCAAGTGAACTGTGTTTATCCCTGGGGGAATGCAGACGGTTTCACCTATACAATCTAATGCAGTTCAGGTCAACAGCTCTGCCATAAATTCTACCTTTTAATAAAAATGTTCAGTTTTTGTTGACATTGTGGAGAAAGTGTAAATTTACTTATATGTCTATTATTGAGGTTGTAGTTTGCAGAGGTCTTGTACTGGACTACATTACATTTAGAGGTGTTTCTATTTTTTTGTCCTCCCTATTCCTATACATGAGGGGAACAGAATAGTAGAAACAATAAAATAAAAACATCTCTCCATAAAATGCAGTCCAGTCCAACAGCAGCACTAACTATGAGCTCAATGCCAAACAGAACTGAATGAACACCTCTACTACTGTGACAACAAGAAAACCTGAGCATTAGCAGCATCATAAAGGTAAACTTTATGGCAGAACATTTGTATTGGATTGTATTAGATTGTGCAGGTGGACCTAATAAAGTGGCCACAGAGTGATGTACTGTCAATCAAATAGTTTAACAACATTTGAAGGTCAACCAAACGATGTTATTGCTGATGTAATCTCAGTTTAAAGCCAGAGTTTCCATATTTTTTAATCATATTTTTCCTTTTTGCTGCAGGCTTGCTGGAAAGGGCATAAACAGAGGAAGGCGTACAAGGAGAGAATGGATTTTCTGCAAAACAGTGTTGCTTCTGTTGTCAAGGTGAAGAATTATATCTTGAATTTGTTGGAACTACTTGTTTGAAAAGTATAATTAGTGAGTGTCTCAGCAAGTTTAAAGATATGCATCTCCTTCTTGGAAATAATCAACCATGGACTAAATAAACCATATCAGGTGGGAGATGTTGAATAAACACATTAAAACCTTTGCATATACTATATGTGCCTAACTCAGTTTTTATAGGGCTGCTACAGTATATCAAGATGTTAAAATAAAGCACTTCCCTTTTCAGATTCAGTCTTTAGTGAAAATGTGGAAAGCAAAAAGCAAATACAACCAGAGGTTGCAGTACTTCAGGGATCATGTGAGTAACATATTTTTGTCAGCATCGTCCAATGAAGCCCTTTGTTTTAACCACAAAGTGTAAAGGTTTTTCATGTTGTATGTTACTCACTGTATGTCTCTGTTTAGGAGAAAGACATTGTGAAGATCCAGGCTTTCCTGAAGGCCAACAAAGCCAGAGATGACTACAGAACACTCAGTGAGTCTTCATGGACACACACACTTACATGCTCCCACTGCCAAAATTTATCATTGATAGCCCAAAAATAGCAGACCTGTGGGCAGCTTCAGTCTGCATCATAGGGCCAAGATACAGGATGTATATCTATATAAGACTTCTGACCAGTGCTTTTGTGGGCTTGCATATGCCAACTCTCAGCTGGGGCCCAGGACCCTCCTCTGCCTGTGGTACGAAAGTTTGTCCACTTGCTGGAGCAGAGCGCCTTGGACCTACAGGAAGAGCAGGAAGTGACACGTTTAAGGGAGGAAGTGGTGACCAAGATTCGCTCCAATCAGCAGATGGAGAAAGATCTGAATCTGATGGACATCAAGATTGGCCTGCTGGTGAAGAACAGGATCACCCTGCAGGTTAGGAACACTTGATGTTAGAGATACAAGGAGAGGAATTACAAACAACTGTTTTTATTTTGCTTCATCGCTAGCTAATATTAGAAGTTTTTGGTGCACTATGCCAGTAAAAGCTGTTCCCAACTGTTCTAACCAGTATCCACTCTAGTTTGGCTGCTTCATTTAATCTCCTGGTGTTTTTTTTTCTGTGTACAGGATGTTGTGACCCACAGTAAGAAAATAAACAAGAAAAGTAAAGACCTGGCTGCAGGTGACAAGTTTGGTATCAAGGGCCTAAGTAAAGGCAAAAGAAGGAAACTGGAGGCTTACCAACACCTCTTTTACCTGCTACAGGTGAGACAGAAATATGTGTACACACACTCACATACAACAAGAGTGTGGCTCTGCTGGTTGTGTCCTGACTTTTCCAACTGCTCCTTCCCAGCCTGTTCCTTTAGGGTCAGCTTGATTAATGTCAAGACACATGCCTAAAACTATCCCCTCTGTCTTCTCACACCTTCAGACCAGCCCCTCCTACCTGGCCAAGCTGATCTTCCAGATGCCCCAAAACAAGTCCACAAAGTTTATGGACACTGTGATCTTCACCTTGTACAACTATGCCTCCAACCAGAGAGAGGAGTACCTGCTGCTCAAGCTCTTCAAGACTGCCCTGGAGGAGGAAATCAAGTGAGGGCTGCCACTCTTACTTGTACCATCTGACTGTACCTTGTCTACATTCAGAAACGACAGTATTGATATAATGTACATAATATTCATTTATGTGATGTGTTCATGTGGCTATGAGATCCATGGAGAGAACATTTTACCATCAACAACTTCTTTCTCTTCATTTTTGTTTTATTGTTACAAATATTTTGATGGGGGCTGGTCCTGATCTTTGTTGTTCTCAATGTGTCTCAGGTCTAAGGTGGACCAGATCCAGGACATAGCGACAGGAAATCCAACAGTTATCAAAATGGTGGTGAGCTTCAACAGAGGTGCACGTGGCCACAACACACTCAGGCAGCTGCTGGCACCTGTGGTCAAAGACATCATTGACAACAGGAACCTGGGCATTAACACCAGCCCTGTGGATGTGTACAAGGCCTGGGTCAACCAGCTGGAGACAGCTACTGGGGAGGCCAGGTACAGGCAAATTTTTTTTATAATGCATGTGACTGGGTTCAATCATAATTTATATACGTCATAAATCATGATTTATGGCCGAGGGCTGCAATCCAACACCCTGCCAAATGCTTTTGTTTATTTCACAAAGGGGCTGTGATGTGCAACATCAGTCCTGTAGATGGCAGTGTCAGATATGAGTTTGTTGACTTTGAAGTGGTAGGCTACTCCTGTATGTGCTGTGGGCGGCACAGAGCTGAAAATGCTACAAAGTCAAGTTTCATGCTGGCTCACAAAATCACCAAGAGGAGCAAACCATTTTCATAGGGATTGTTTTTAAACGGTGCGGGCCACAACTGAACAACAACATGAAAGCATTCAAAACAAGTACAGCAGCTTTGTTTCCAGTGCTTTTATGTTGTGTTGTTCATGAAGCAGGTGAGCGATGAGATTTATTTCCACTTCCTGACACTGGCCTCTGATGTTTCCCCCCCTGGAGAGGGCAGTGAATCACTTCAGGCACTGTGTGCACAGTTCTCACAGCGTTTCTCTTATTTTGTTAAAATTGAGCTGATAAACATTTGTGCCATACTGAGGATTTCCAGTTCAGAAATACTACTAGACTTTAATAAGCTAGACAGCTCCACTTCCCACTGAGATGTAGCATTACACACTGGTAATTAGTTCTGACTATATGAAATAGTAATCAACTGATTAAAAAAGGAATTTGAAAAGGAGACGTATCATGATATAACTCTTTGGGGAAAAAAATGCATTGGTATAGAAACTTGAGGTACAAAAGTTTTAAACTTGGAATGTGGGCCCCTACCTGGTCTTCAACTGTCTATTTACCCCCTGAACCAAAAATGTTGCCCACCCCTGTTCTAGACATTAAATGCCCTCTGTTTGCACAGATGTTAGTCCATTTAGTACTGTCAGTTTTGTCTTCCCTCAGCAAGCTGCCATATGATGTGACTCCTGAGCAGGCCATGTCACATGAGGAAGTACGCAACAGGCTGGAGGCGTCCAGTCTGGCTCTCCGGGAAGCTACAGATAAAGTCCTCAGTTCCATTGTGTCATCCTTGGAAAATATCCCGTAAGTTTGCAGACCTTGTCAGTGTCAAAGTTCACACATACATTCATGCCAGAGCAGATTTGTCAGCACTGTTATTCATGCTGTGTTGAATCAGAAATGTAGAAGGAAGAGAAAAAGTATGTATTTGCATCTAGTTATGTGTGTGTGTGTGTGTATGAGTGTGTGTGTGTGTATACTTTTTAAAAAATATATATTTTAATGTCTGTATTTGATGCTGGATTATCCTTTCTGAGATGCTGCCACACAGTGGATTATATTGTTTTGACATAAGCATGAAAAATTGCATTATCTCTTAAACATTAAAAATCATTCATTCACATGACGAACATTTCAAATATTTTCACAGTTACTAAAACAGTATATCCCACTAGATGGTGCTGATGTTTGATCATTCTCATGAGGGAAAATTTAAATTTGTTCTTGAGTTCATGTGGTCTGTTTGCTAACACAGATCTGGGTTTTTGCTAAAGTAAATACATTTACACATAATACTTGCAGTTAAAAGCACACAAAGCACTGCATCCTGCATCAAAAATTCATGTCATGTCATTTTTTTTTTAAAATTTCAGGTCCCCTATAATTTTCTAAATTAATGCATGTTATTTTGTTTGTGATGTCCCATCCATGCTGTTTTGTTCTGCATGCAGTTATGGCATGAGATACATAGCAAAAGTTCTGAGGAGCAGCCTCCATGAAAAGTTTCCAGACGCCTCAGAGGATGAGCTGTTGAAGGTAGAAGGGCTTCATAATTTATTTTCAGAAATGTATGTCTTCCTTCTTTCCTGGCTAACTGATAATTTAGTTTTAGATTGACTTATTGGTAATTAGACACTTTGTTCATTAGTTGCTCTGTTGGACACATTGTCTAATAACTAAGTGATGGTGGGCAAAATGTGTGTATTTGAAGAAGTCAGAGTTTAACACCTAATTTGACATTTGCACAAAATTGAATTACACACATAGACTAAAAGATGGATGAGCAGCCAGACTACGTAGACAGTTCAGGGTGTGGGACCTTGATGCCATGGCTCTATGCCCTGATCTCTACCACACAGATTCTGGCTCCAAATAATATCACCAGCGCAAGATGGCACCATCCAGTGTGTTCAGCCCCTACCCACAGATTCCTCCTCACATGTTTTGGTGTGGAAAAGTACAGTGAGGTGATGGCCTTTATGTAAATTAATTTCAGAAAATGTTTAAATATGCATTTGCTGTGTCTTTTTGCCAGATTGTAGGAAACTTGGTGTACTACCGCTACATGAACCCAGCCATTGTGGCTCCTGATGGATTTGACATCATCGACATGTCGGCAGGAGGTCAGCTTCACCCAGACCAGCGCCGTAATCTGGGATCTGTGGCCAAGATGCTCCAGTATTCTGCTGCCAATAAGCTGTTTGAGGGAGAGAATGCACACATGACACCAATGAACAGCTACATATCACAGACTTATGAGAAGTTTAGGTGAGAAAAGGAACAATACAGTTATTTAAAAAAATGTTCTCTGCATGCTTATGGTAGCTGGTAAACACATTATGCAATAACATTTGAAATTATCTAACAGTTTAGTTTAGAGTCTAAGTAAATCTTCCACAGCATCTTAACTGTGTGTAGTATGAACGAGTGGTTCATACAATGCATCTTCATGCTGACACATGTGCAATGAAGAAAAATATCAGAAGGCAATTCTTGCAGTTTTCTTCTGAAAGCGTTGTTTGGTATATATGAGCCAGTGTTTTCTGATTTTTAGAAACCTCACTCAGAAACATCTCTCCTGAGGATGGCTTGCATGCAACAAGAAAATTTCCATCAAATAAAAAAGCTAAGAGGATGAGATAAGGTCAGCCCTGCTGATAAACCTGTTTCCCCAGTGAGGTCAGGAGCAGTTTGAGCTGACATGATGGGGTAGAGGTAACTCTGGAAGAGGAAGATGCTCCTTTGTTAAAGTGCTGTGTCAGCAGCTCGGAGATGTTTCTTCACTCAGATATCCTGAACTCCAGTCAGCTTGTGCAAACTCACAAATATGAGAGGGTGTGGGTTATGTGAGCATATGTGTGAGTGCTTTGGGGAACATTTGCTTTCCGAGAATTGTCTTCCCCACAACTAATGACTTGTTACTGGATGTACAAAGAAATTTTAGACCATTTTCTGGAAAAACAGTAGCAAGAAATGTTTCATAAGTGGTGGAAAAAATATGAAATGAAAAGAAAGTGGGAGCCCACGCTCTGGAAACAATTCAGTGTGGGAATTTTTACCCAAGTTGAAGAACAACCTGTTCACTTTTTGAATCGGGTTGATATAACAGCTTCTCATGTCTTTGTGGACATGAGCTCAATCAAGTGTGCTTTGGAGAGTGAAAACTGCTATTTTTCTATCATTGTTTTCCTCCAGGGTATTTTTCCAGGCAGCTTGTGACGTCCCTGAACCTGAGGAGAAATTTAACATCGATGAATACTCGGACATGGTGACCCTGAGCAAACCCATCATCTATATCTCAATAGAGGAGATCATCAATACCCACTCGGTAAACCCAAACAAGACGTGTCCCCAGCCTGTTTTTACCATATTGAACCAGATTAACACCATCTTTCAGTAGATTACATGCAGATTAATGTGCAGGGTATATTCAGTCATCAGTAAAAGAAAAAAAAAAGTAACATCTAATTACATGTAAGTAAACATGTAATTGTAATTGTACATACTGTACAAAGAATGACTTCTGCATTGGTCTGTGATTTATTCACAGCCAGCCTAGATTTGACCCTCTTTACAACTGGGAATGTGGCTCTCTTTCCCCCTGTCTATTTTTCAGTTTTTTAATATTTTCTGTCCCCTGTTACATCTTCATTTCTGGTCTCTTTACCATTCTTTCTTGACCACTGTTTCTTCTGCAGTCACATTGTTTCTTTATCTTCCACTCTCTTGGTTTTCTCCTATTTCAAGACCACTTCCTATGAACACGAGTAGTGATAAGAACAGACATCTCCCGGCCAGCTGAGGATGTCAGTTGTTTTAACGCAGATGTGTTTTGTTTTTGTTTTTTTTTTGGTCATCAGTGTCACTCTGTACTTCTCGTCCCTGGGACTAACGTAGATAGTGGACATAACATGCACATAACTTTGGGTTAGATGTTCTCTCGCCCTCCATTTTGCATGTAGCAGTGCAGATTTGATCATTTCCTTGCTGGTTGTGTTTGATATGTAAAAGATACTGTTTGTTGGTGTACATAAGTAGCATGGGATCACATAAATCTAGATCTAGTTCAGTTGTTACTCTGGATAAACTCAAATCAATGCTGTTTCAATTTGTCTGAATATTCCTAAATTGTTTGAATGTTTTAACTTTTGCTAGAGGCTTAAATACATCAGTTATTTTTAAATTGATCACGCAATCTGTCTGTGATTGCTTAGCTGCTGTTGGAGCATCTAGAGGCCATCTCTCCCGATCACAATGACCTGCTGCATGAACTTCTTCAAGACCTGGGAGATGCCCCTGATGTAGAGGCGCTCCTCGGTACTCTCACACACACACACACACATTTACTCAGTGCCGCATAGAAGAATATATATCTTCTTACTCGTAGTTATCCACTGACGGGTTGCTCAGATCAAATGCTCTTTTTTTCAGCTTCACTCTGCCTCACGTGCAGCGCTAAATGTGTTCACACCTTCAGGCTTCACAGCAGAACCGCAGGGATCTAAACAGCTGGGGGTTAAGCGACATGCCTAAGGGCTCTTTGACATTAGCTGTTGAGGCAGGAGAGCACATTAGTGACTTTCCTCACTTAGAGATGTGGGCTTTTGAAAGGAAGCGGGGTGGTTTGAATCCTGACTCCAGCTGGGAAATTGTAACTGTCATTCTACTCCTGCCTCATTGAATCTTTTATTAGTTATTGCTTTTGAGTCTATAAACTGTGAGCCTGACTGTAAAAGTTATTAAGGGCTCTAAACAAACTTAATGCAACTTAAAGTTGAATTGTTTGCCATTCACCTCATTAAGTCAATAACAAGTTTGCTATAGCTGTTTTAATGCTTTTCCTGTGTTATTGATTAATTTCAGGTGAAGGAGCTGTGGACCCAAACGACCCCAACAGGGAGACCACCCTGAACCAGCTAGCAAAGACTGAGATCTCTCTCACCCTAACCAGCAAGTTTGAGCTGCTGGAAGGGGATGACAAGGACACAAAGACTCTCATGACCAAGTAAGACGGGGGCAGTTGAGTCAAAAACCAATCTTAAAGAAAAGCTAAGAAGCTAATTCAAAATGATAGAACAATGATGCACCAACCCACAAGTGGTACAGTGTGTTAATATGTTTGCATTGAAATGTATCCCTCTGAATCAGATGTATTAAGAAGTGCTGATATAGAGTAAAAAGAAGCTCTGATATACAGGAGAAAGCAGTACTTATATAAAGTATAATGACTGGCAGCCAGCTTGCAAACTGACTTTTAGAAGGCTGAGCATATGTAGAAGCCAGAAATAACAATTTGTAAATGCTGTGTGAGGCTTTGTTCTTAACCCTCTGGACACTCAGTGTATGTGTCTAGGGGGCTGTTGCTCAGTGTTATGCCACTGTTGTCTTTCCTGCTCCTCTATCACTTCCTGTCAAAACAGGAAGAGGTTTGGTGGTCAGGGTTATCTTACCCATAAAGATGTATCCAAGTTCCTTGCAGGATCTGAAACGATTGTATTGGAAAGAGGACCTCAGCTGCTTTGCTGGCATACAGGATATTTATTTTAAGTGTAACAATCATAAATGTGTATGTAAAAAGCCTATAGTAGGCTATATGGAGAAAATGTTGTCACCATTTCATAAGATGTTAGTCATGGCTATCACTTTTAACCAGTTTAGTCTGTGTGTTTATAGGCTACATCGGTAGTTACCAAACCTCTTTAATTCTTTCCAGTGATCCAACAGTTTAATCTGTGTTTCACAATGTGTTTTGTTCTGTAAATTCGGGATATATTTGCAAAGATAGTCTCAGAGTGTGATGGAAAAGACTGAAGAGAGAAGTTTTCATTACCCATGATGTTGCGACCCAAGCTTGTGGGCCACAACATAAAGTGGAGGCAGACGTCAGAGTCTACAAAAATTTTTGCAGTAAATAAATAACTTAAGTTAAAATGTAGGGGAGAAGTACCAGAACATGGTGAGAGTGCAGCTTCTCTCAGGAGACAGGCTCCCTGCCTTTTATCCACACCTTCTCAGGTGAGGACAGTTCACCCATTTTAGCCCATGCACCACCCAGAGACTGCTGCTCTGCCACTGCAAGGCCAGTGGGAGTACAGAGGGCTGCACAGGGGCATAGCAACAACAATAATATCTCAGAATGCTTTGATGTCAGTATTTAACAATACAAATGTCATAGACCTTTTTCACAAGTCATTTTGACATGAAATGGCAGGGTAAACACAGGTGTTACTAATGACAGTAATTATGTGTAGTTATTTGTAATTATGAATCTTTCCGGTGGGCCCACATTGCACAACACGAGGGCCTGGCTCTGTTGGAGCCAAATGTAATTAATGTCATTAGTAGCACCTGTGTTTATCGTGCCATTTCACGTCAAAATGGTTGCTGTGAAAAAGGTCTACTGAACTCAGCAGTCACAGTGACTCAGTGTTTTCACTTGACTGTAGCATTGTTAGATATTCAATAAAAGCTGATTCTGTATTTTCAAGGTACTGTTAGAAGAGTGATTTTTAACGTGCTACAACTGGATCTTAGATGTGATAGGGGAAAGTGAAGTGTTTCTTGTTTTTGTGAATGAAGGTGGGGAATAATTCTTAAATCTTGATATGGAAAATTGATTTCTGAACACTATTTTAATATTTTTAAATGATCTGTTGATGTAAAGCAAGTCATACTAACAAATTTCTAAATGTTAACATTGTCACTAGTAAGTAACAAGAAGACATCTGCTAATTTTTCATTTTTCCTTTTCATTCGCAAATTTTTTCATGCTCATACATTCAGATATTAGATTGTGCAACAATGCTTTTTAAAACAAAAACAAAATTAAAATTGTTTTTCGAACATAGCATAATGTGTAA
Organism: Myripristis jacobus; assembly: GCA_900302555.1. Taxonomy (NCBI): domain Eukaryota; kingdom Metazoa; phylum Chordata; class Actinopteri; order Holocentriformes; family Holocentridae; genus Myripristis; species Myripristis jacobus. Next base: position 168 of record OMLB01043437.1, on the reverse strand, counting down.
TTTTAGAATATACTGTAAAACACTGATTTCTATCTTATGATAACGAACAATGACAATCCGTTTTTTTTTGTGTGTGTGTGTGTGTGTGTAAATCAGGACTAAGAAGCTTATTGTTGATGTGATCCGGATCCAGTCTGGAGAGACTCTGCCTGAGATTCTGGAGACGTC
>OMLB01043435.1:0-19059 GCA_900302555.1 Myripristis jacobus | reverse complement strand
TTGTGTGCGTGCCTCTGTCTATGTCTGTTAGGGTTAGACCATAACGGGCTTTTAAAGGCTAGTATCACTACAAATATTTGTAGTTTGTGTGTTTTTCCATGCACTCAGTATCTTAAAATGGGATCATTTTCATGCCAAAAATGACTCAGATTTTATTTCAGAATTGTATTCTGTCAGCATGGAAAAGCCTCTAAAAAAAGCATTTACATCATCATGTGAGAGTAAAATGCTACACTAAAATCCAGAGTGATAAAGTTCATTTATAGTTAGCAGCTCTTTATGGCAGGGTATCCACTCAGGTTAACAGTAGGGGGATTAAGCCTTTAAATTAAGAATTAATACAAATAAACTTTGAACTACAGGATGGATATTTGAATCATACAAAGAAAATAAAATGATATTGCACATTTTACAGTTTTTATGGTCTACAGTTATGGCCAGGCCTCCATTATAGGCCAATATATATCTGGTATTATACTAGATATGTCCACTTTTTTTTTTAAGACTGAATCAGGAACCAAGATTGTTGCAATAAAAATATGAAAGCCTCCCCAAATTCTTGTGGAGAAAAATTGCAATGCAAGTATGTAACATTCTGTGTTTTATGAAACTGGAGAACCAAGTTATCGAGTTCCTGGAGTAGCCTGAACAAATGCAGGCTGGTGGTTTAATCTCTGCAGTGTAAAATAAACTGAATAACATTTGACTGATACTAAGCTGATGAGGTGAAAGTGCAAAAGCCATGTGAGGTTTTGACAAAAATCATCTGAATTTAAGTCGACTGTGCTGTTCGGTCTGGGCACGCACGCCTTCCCATGTCTGAGCTCTCCTTCCTTGTGTCAGTTGGCAGCCGATCATGAAGTTCATCAATGATCAGTATGAAGCGTACCTGCAGGAGGAGATCAACATCAACAGGAAGAAAAGGATCCCAGACTCCCGGGTTCACTGCTGCATATACTTCATACCTCCCACTGGACACTGGTAGGGTAACACACACACACGACACACACTCACCATTGTGACTTAGTGCTCCACTGGTCTTATCCCTTATCCCACTCGCTTCTTCCACAGCTGCAGAGATAGACTGGGCCTTCTGGGAGTCTCCCCTGACCCATTGTCTGTCTGCAGCTTTTTAACCATGTCCTTCTCTTTTCTCCACTTCTCTTTCTGGTGACCACATGTGGAACTCATTCTGTCCTCAGAGGCAGCGAGGTATCACTCTGGGAGTCAGGTTTCACAAAGAAACGAGACTTCCCATAGTCTGAGAAAGGTATAGATAGTCTGGGAAACTATTGCGACAGTGGAAGAGAGGGTTTTACTCTGAGTAGCGTAATTGCTGTGGAGGAGAAATATACCTTTTCCTGAGCATTTTGATTAGACTTACTTATCAGTGTAATCACCACTGATTGCCAACCTCCTTAACCTGTATACCACTACAGCCACAAGAGTTTCTCCAGTGGATGATCATTTTATGTCTGTATGTGTATTGCGCATTAGGGGCCAGCTGAACGTTTTAATAAAATAAAGCAACAATGGGCAGACAGTGGAGTCTCAGTCTGTTAAATAAAAGGTCAAAACCTTTAGGTTGAACAAGACATTTCAGATGCTGCTGGTCCAATGTTGATGAAATGTGTGGTGACAATGCATTTTGGCACTGTCCTTTCATTTAAAAGAATTTCACCAGTTGGCCTGATGGGGATGCTATAGTTAAAGGTGAAAAGTGAAAACATTTTAAGTACAAAACTGCTACACCACCAGTCTGATTTTCATTAATCTTGGGTGTATGACTCACTCTGCACGGGGTGCATGCATCGTTTGTTGGGGACAGGATGTTTACTGTTTTTAAACAATGAGATGGGACAAAAATGGATCACAGATCTGTTTCTAGTTGGGTTCATCACAACAAAAGCCCAGTAATAGCACATTTTAATGAGCCTGGGTGCCAGTGCAAGACTAAATTTTCTCAGTTTGGGGTCCAAGTGGAAAAGGTTTTTCTTTGGTGGATGCTAACACACCAAATTAATGGAATGGCAACAATAATGATACCGTAACTTGGCACAAGATGTGTTAGAAGAAGTTAATTCAACAAAGATTGTGTAGAAACAAAGATGGTCATGTGCTGGCTGTGTCCTCACAGCGTCTTGGCTGAGTGTATGATTCTTGTTAAACTGCCAGGTGGAGGCTATTTGGCTAATTTTCATGACGTTTGCTCAGGCACACTTTCCTATTGCCCGAATAATGCAAACCACATTGCTCCTGCTGCTCTGTCAGTGTTTGGGGTCATTTTCTCTAAGTCTAGTCTATAATTTGTTAAATTTAACAGTGATGAGCGGTGTGTCCTCGTGCGCACCCCGAGTTAAGCAGGACACAGTCACACATGTACAAGCACAACAACACTCACACACACGCACACACACATTTGTAGTTTGTACAGGCATCTGCATGCCATAGTGGACATGTACACACATATCTTGGATAAAAGGACAAAAAAAAAAACAAAAAAAAACTTACACCTGCACCAACTCTAACACATACACCAGATGTCCACTACCATCTGACCACATATTAGTGATGGCCCCATTCACTTCTGTGCACTTTGTATTTCTGCAGACCAGGAGCTCAACAGTTGTCCACTTTAACATTCCTCTCCAGGGCATTGAGGGAATGTGTGGTGGATGACATGTGTGTGTCTGTGTGTCCCGCTGTTTGACAGACCCCCTCATCAACTCCTCATGTCACCGCAGCTGCTGCCTCAGTTTGTGTGTCAGTGTGTGTGTGTGTGTGTGTGTGTGTGTGTGTGTGTTTTGTTCATATGTGTGTGCGCATATCCCTGTGCATGTGAAGCAGTTTGCTCATGCATATATATGACGTTGTGGATGTATGTGGGCAGTAGGCATGCACGCACTTGCATATTTACTGTATACACATGCTTTTCTGTCTGCATGTGTGCTCGTGTGTGTGTGTGTGTGTGTGTGTGTGCGTGTGTGTGTGGGTCTGTGTGTCTATATAGTGTTCCTGACAGCTGCACAGTTCATCCAGTTCAAGTTTCAGCAGAGACCCTCTGTCACAAATGATCCAAACCTTTCTCCTCTCTCTTTTCCTGCTCAGCCTCTCAGTCCCAACAGCCTCAAATACCCTCGTCAAGCACACCGTGTTGAAAAGTCACATCATACACCGATATACATGTGTAGACACACATACATACACGTACATGTACACCAGGCCCTCAGCTAAAACTATTTTCATTGTCAATTAGTCTATTGTTTTTTAAATGAACTAATTCCTCATTTCAAATGTCAAAAATAATGCTAAGTACTCATTACAAGTTTCTAGAGCCTACCTAATTTAGTCTGACCAGCAGCCAAAAAATACACTTTATCATTGCCATTATCATCATCATTATCCTATCATTGTAAAATGAGAAGAAGCAAAGAAAATCAAGCAAAAATTAGCCTTTGTGAAGATGTCCACACATTTTACGATATGCACACATGCACATATATGGTGTATATTCAGATTTACACAAGCACACACTCGTGCAAATGCCTGTGTGCATGTTGGACACACATGTGGGAACATACAGACCTACGTGCATGCAACTCGCAATCCCATGCACACCAACTGGTTTGCAGTGAACACATCAAATGGCACTTAAATCTCTGTTCTTATGTTGTCCAGCACTCCAACTGTGATCTTCCCACAGATCTGAACCTGGCTCTTGAGCTAGAGAAGGAAAAAGTGCTGGAACAACCTCTTTGAACACCATAACCTCATCCCCATTATTCTCTTTCTGCTTATTTTCGCCTTTCTCATTTCTCACACTAACTTCAGTTGAAGGCTGAAATGAGGGCCTGGTACCAATTACACAGACACAATGCCAAAGCCATGGCTCTGGATGGCTCCCTGTTTCTCTGTCATATGACCACAATCACACAACAATCACAGGCGGGGAAAATGATGATTAAACTCCATTGAATATCCTGTAACACTGGTAGCCCTTGTCAGCTACAGTATTACCAGTGGGGATATCAGGCTTTATAATTCCTGTCTTTTTTGTTTGAAGCATCTTCAACAGCAGCTAATTTAGGTTTTGATACATTTCACATGTCAGCAGTTTGCTTCAAGTTTTTTTTTTTTTTTGTTAAAGTTGCTTTTGTGGTATGAGAAAGATGAACCGTTTTCAGTGCAGGAGAATATATTCTCAGTATCAGCCATTTTCAATGATGGCAAAGTCAGCCACTTTATGGTCCCTCTAGGCTGTGCTGTTGTTAGCCTATTGAACATATCTTTCTCGGAGCAAGCAGGCTGCACTTTGACTCTCATCATCTGAGAGGTGGTTTCTAATCTATTAGAGGAGAGAGGAAGGGAAGGAAGTGCTCTGTGCAGCGTGGTTGGTTGTTTTTGCCCTTTGGAGGCTCCCAGTTGACCACAGAGCAGTTTGCAGAGAACTGTTGATGAGACCACACTGTGGCTCTCAATTTATAGATAAATGATTGTATCTCCTTTGAAGCACATAAACAGGACAATTCATGTGCGTATGCATGCATGCATGCAAGTGTACATCTGTGCATGCATGCCTATTTACCATTTGCGTGTATATAGCATGTGTCCATGTGCAAGGATACATACGTACATGACAAATAGTGCATGTGTGCTAACTCATGCATATGATATGTAGCTCACATGCCTATTGGTACATTCTTGCATCCATACATATCTAAGTGTGTAGTCATGTGATTGGCAATTATACATGCTAAGCATTCACATCGCATGTGTGTGTGTGTCACAGCCTACCCAGAGCAGGAGTCATAAAAAATCCCAGGGGGTAGATGAGCAAAAGAGAGGGAGTTGGAGTGAAAGAGTTGAGAATAACCAACCTCTCTTTTTCATTTCCTCCTCCACCCCCTATTCTCCATCTTTGTTTCCTCTGTTATAACACATTCTAGTTGTATGCAGTGTCCCCCGAGTGTGCTTGTGTGTACTGTGGGAAAAAGGCATACAAATGTAATTGCCTACTATCCGTGTCTGGTTGTATGCATGGGTCACTATGTCAGCCCATCTCTGTGTACCACTGTCACTCCCCCCGCTGTCAGCCAGCGTAACATATGTCAGCTGTGTGTGGTGTGTTCCTCACTATTTCATGGTGTATTCATGGCACTGCGTCTGTCAGTCCCTCTAGAGAGCCAGCGAGGCCTCTCCTCCAGCTGCCCCTGGGTCTTTGAACCAGACTGGCCTGGCCTGGCCAGGGCTAATTGGAGGGCAGAGCAGACCGCATGTGGGGAATCTATCTGCAGGAGCAACTGGAGGCACCGCTGAGATGGAAGAGGCAGTGAGGGCAGTGAGAGAGAAGAAAAGACAGAGCACAGAGCAGCAATGTGGGGAGTTTGGACAGATGCAAGGACAGCACTAATCATTGCTGCAGTAAGAGAAAAGAGAAAATATTCTCTTGGAAGCAGTTACAGTGGACATATTGTTGAAGATACACTTTTTTTTTTTTTTTTGAGTGAAAGTCAAAAAGGCTAAAGAAGAAGTGACACAGAACATAAAACAGGCTGCAGCTGGCTATGCCCCAGCCTAAATTAGAGTGCTTCTGCTGCCTACCAATGTCACACCAGAAAGAGAAAACATAACAAGCAGAGAAAAATGGAACATGTATCTTGAATGCAGTTTATGCAGTGTGTCATCAGATATGAGGTTGAGCTGAATGTAATGCACAATAGACCGTGATTGCCCCCCTGTGGTCGCTTTGTGGCATGACATCCATATCTGAGGAATGCAGAGTGGATGTGATATCAATTCCTCTGCCCTCACAGGTCCTTTGTCTCATGTGGTGGACGACTTTTCCTTTGTTCTGGAGAAGGACCTTCTGGCAGTAAAAACAGGAAATCTTTTGATCCCAAAAGGGCCTCTGTCCAGTATGTCTTAGTCATCTGTCATTCAGAAACAAGAGGTGCAATGCTGGTGGCTCTGTGGACAAAGGTGCATGCATTTCCAGTGCTGTGACTTGGAATCTAGTTCTCAGCACGCTCCACCCTCCACCAGTACCACCACCACCACGCAAACACATACACTCTCTAGTCCACTCTGTAACATGTTGCCGTTTACTGCTTATTAGAAGTAAAGGAGGATTAAAAGATCATGGCTCTGCTAACTTTTGTATACTTTCTATTTTTTATTTGTTTGGTCCCACTGCAGTCTAAGGCTCCTGCATTTGGAACGCAATTACAGTCACCCAGGCAGGCTATGACAGCAGCAGCAGAAAAATGAAGTTGTATTATCGGTATTTTCTGTAATTGGTGTGTGATGTCTCTGTCGCTGCAGTCTGAGGCCCCTGGATGTGGAGTTCATGAGGCGTCTCAGTAAGGTGGTCAACATCGTACCTGTCATCGCCAAGGCTGACACACTCACCCTGGAAGAGAGGGACTTCTTCAAACAGACGGTAAGAGGAGTATGTGTGCATATGTGTGTTTGTGTGTGTGTGTATTTAGACAGCACAGGTGCTTAGGTTTCTGGAAATGTGTGTGTGTGTGTGTGTGTGTGTGTGTGTGTGTGTGTGTGTGTGTGAGAGAGTGAGAGTTTATCTGTACACATGTGCATTCACTTTCATTTAATATGTGTATTTGCTTACATATTCCTCCTATCCCAGCTGCAATAACCTGTAGTGGGTCATTAAAGTAAGCTTAAAATAAAAGGATGAATAACTTTTGTAGGCCAAATAGTTGGAAGATCTCTCTCACACACACACACACACACACACACACATGTGCATGCACACTCACAGGTTGGTAGGGTATGAAGAGCTGCCAGGCATCACAAACAAAAGCCATCTGCACAAACCCACATCATACCCATCCTGTGAAGGGCCATATTGTCTCCATAACCATAACACTTAGAAAGTCATGTTTGGTCCAGAAGGAGGTGTTTAAGAACTATTTATTTGAAGTTTTTACTGTACAGTCTTCCATAGCTCTTCTCCCTTTTCCTTGCCCTTTTTGGAAGTGGAACCTCTGCCCACTTGCCAGCCCAGCAGGCTAGCCCGTCATTACCAGTGAATTACTGGGTGAAGCAGAGAGAGAGAGACAGAGAGAGAGAGAGACTTTAGCACTAGTCAGCCAAATTCTCAGAGGTTCTCCTGAGAGTGCTGCATTCAAGACATGAGCTTGATACAAGGTTCACATGTCCAGAATTAAAGGCACTATAAAGTACCATTTTAGTAAACAGTAAATATTCATGAAATTGTACAATAAACCAGTGGATTTGCCCTGTTTTTGTTGATACACCAGTGATTATAGAGGCTCTTCATGGCAGTGTCTTGCTAATCTTTCTCTGGGCACGATTACTGACTAGGCACATCGTGCACAGGCCCCAGATCACCAGAGGCCCCTAATTGTTCATTGTCTGGTTATTATGTCGTTATGTATAAATCTTAAATGCAGAGTCGACTCATTGAACAACATGCAGGCCCAGACAAATCTACTTTGTGGTTTAATGGGGCCCCCAGGCAGTTTGTTTCATTTTCTCTCTAAAAGTTTGGGCATTCCATCAATATGTTTTCCATATCTATGTTCATTGTTACTACATAATGGAGAACTAGACATGAAATGGGAAATATAAAGGCAAATATTAAATATTTGTCTCATCACAGACATGGATGTCAAAATTACAAGGAAAAAAGCTCAGATGACAACTGTTATACAACTGTTCTAAACTTGTCTTTCTACATGCACCAAACCACATGCGTTACTTTAAAATTAAAATATAGTATTAAAGTATCATAGTATTATAGTATTAAAATATTATATTAGCCTATAAGAAGGAATTTTAAGAATTTAGAAAAGAGGCATCATTAAAGGTCCATTAAAAATTGTTAGTTCTGTTTTCATGCATTGTAGGAAAGCTAGAGATATTTTCATTTCTTTGAGGGGATGTTTTTTGAGTTACTGACAAATACATGTCATCATGTCATCATTGTGAGCGTGGTAGAGAGGGCCTCACATGAAGTTTGTGCCCCGGGGCCCCCCGATCTTATGATCTGGACCTGATCTTACAGTACTGCTCACTGGTTACTGTAGGACAACATGTCCTCGATGACACAATTTTGATTGGCAAGTGCTCTGCTGCCTAGCCAGCAGGGAGGATGTTCGTAGGATGTTTGTTTGCAACATGACCAAATTCAACAAATTTATATGCAGACAAAACATTGGGCAGGCATGCAGGCTCTCAAGATTTTAACCCCTTTTAACCTCCTCTGATTTTTCCCTTAAATTTCCCCTTCAGACTTAGAAAAAAAGCAATGTCCTTTTATGTTCTGTATCTTCTGGTTGCCACACTTTGTTGAAGGTACGTCACATTTACATTGAGTGATTTTTTTTTGGCTATACCACTAAATCAGACAAAAAATGACTTGTGCATCATTTTATACCCATTACCCTGTGATTCAGCAGGACACATGGTATCTTTCGAAACCTTGGTATCTCCACTAGAATATAAAATAAAGTTCTGTTGATTTGAACAGTTCAGCCGCACAGCATGCATTTATAATGATGGACCCACCGATGGGAGTGACAGAGTTGTTGAGATTTTAACCTGTGAGCAACAGCCTTGGTGATTTTAAATGTTTGGTATTTGATTTTTTTTTTCATTCATATAATCCTAACATGCACTGAGACCGTTCAGCCTGATAACCTCAGCACTGTAACCTCACAGCCTTCATCTTAATGTTGTAGCTTTCCCTGCTTCACCACACACTATACCTGGCTGGAGTCTTAAATGGCCTCCGCTACATCCCTTCCTCTGTTCCTCTGTGTGTTTCTGTTGGACAGCAGTCAATCTACAGGGGGGCGGGCAACCACCCGCCTTCCTTCCATTGCTCCCTCCATCCTTCCATCCCTCCCTCCCCAGTTCTTGACTTCCGTAACAGCTTTATTCATTTTAGAAAGGAGGAAGCATAATGGGTGTCTTGGCTACCGTTTTCCCCCTGATGACTGTAACACCGTCCAATAAGGACAAAGCAGGGAGCGGACCACAGTCTGGCAGGGAATGGACGCTGCGGGGCTTGTAACAGGGCTGTTTAGGTTGGCCGCACATGTTCTGTATGACCCTGAAGATTATTGACCCAAAAGACTTTCTTGCCAAACTTTTCTTTATTTTTTTTTCATTGCCATTTCTCCCGCAGCAACTTGACATGCAAACAGAACAAGAGGGCTTTTTTTATTAGAGGTTTGCCCTGTTTCTGTCCAGCTGTGAGCCTCAGCTGAAGTTCCCCTAACCAGCGGTTGATATGGCTTTTTGTTGAATTTCAGTGGGTTTGCGTCCTATAATGTAACCGTGAGAAAGCTTCCAAGGATAAACACTGAAGCGTTTGATCATGGACCAAGTGGTGATTGTCAGAGTAGTAATTGTGAGGGCAAACAGTCATCCATTTAAAGGACATTGCTCTCTGAAGCCTGTCTGTCTATTTTTCTGAGCATGTCTCTGCGCTTAGGCTTCAGTCATTATAAAGACATATAGGGAATTTGGGTGGCCATTTTATAAGCCATAACTATGTCTGGCTGTATTTTTTTGCTGTAATGGCGGTTAACCTCCATGGTAACTCTCTGTTGAGCAGTTTAGGAATTACTTAATGTCAACACCAGCCTTTACAGAGTAACAGAGTGTTTATAGAAGTCCGGTAGTGAATTAAAGTAGCTTTTATTCAACAGTAAAGTCCTTCCCCAACTTACATATTTGTATATAAACAACATTCAGTCCCAGCATCGAGTGTATACATATGAAACCGTGTTTGCCTTGGCTGCTGGTTGCAGTCCAGTGCCTGAGATGGTGAGATGATGGATGAAAGAAGGATTTGGTCCTGATTGATTGTTAGTGTGTGCCAATCTAACTTCCCTTCTTCCATCTGTCTTGTCTCTGATTATGGAAACTTGTCTGTGTGTAATGATGATGTATTATATGGCGTTTGTGCAAAACCTCTGATTAACAAGACTTTAAAGACTGTTTCAGTTGTGGAAGAGGGGAATGATTACCATCATGGATGTGGGCAACAAGTTAAAACTTCTGTGACGGAGTTGGAATATATTTTATCCTGTTTATGACAGATCAGCTGACTTCATCCACTGTAACTGCGTACGTTTGTTTCACCGAGTGTTTCTGTGTGCTGCTATGCTTGCTGTTGTGCAGATTAGGGAAGAGCTGCGAGCCAATGGAATCGATGTGTACCCTCAGAAGGAGTTTGACGAGGATGCAGAGGACAGGATGATCAATGACAAAATCAGGGTAAGTTTACATAAATGTGGTCAGATGGTTCAGATTTAAGCATCCATAGTATGAGCCCACGGGGTAGCACAGCGAATGGCATACTAACAAGTATAAAGTAGAAGAGTAGAGGGCAGATTTCCGCCAGGCATATCTCCCCTTCTCCGGTGCTTTCAAAGGTTTTGAATCACCGCAGCCACATGAGGTCCTTGATCATACAGTCATAACTGAGCACAAAAAATATTAGGCTGATAGGCCCAGTAGTAGGCAAGATTAGCTGTGGACAGACACACAGACAGATGGATACACAGAAAGACATACATGACTAAACACAAGATCTCCTTCAGGCTGCCACCTGGCGGAGATAATCATTTTTCAGGTTTGTCGCGTCATTTCATGCTCCTCTCTCCCATAGTCCATCTGTCTTTGCAATATCTCATTAAGTGCCATTGTCACAAGAAATAGGCACCGTTGTGTCTTGTCCAAAGGTAAACAACTAAAGCCTGGCCTGGAAAACCATTACTGACACCCCAATGACTGTGTGTGTGCATTTGTGTGCATCTGTGTGTGTGCATTCAACAGGAGATGATCCCTTTTGCTGTGGTGGGGAGTGACCAGGAGTACCAGGTCAACGGGAAGAGGATTCTGGGCAGGAAAACAAAATGGGGCACCATAGAGGGTAATGCACATGCGTCCTGATACACACACACACACACACACACACACACACACACACACATAAGCGTACAGGCACAGCTGGTTACTTTTCTTGCCAAACAGAGAGTGGAAAGCGGGTCACCAGGCAGTATATATATACTGTTGCCTGACAGTCTAAACACAGATCAAACAAGTTAACATGTAGCTACTGCTGCTAGCATATGTTTAAGTCAAGCCAGCTGATTTAAGTGTTGTTCCACTACCACAACAAAATCTTTCTTTGTCTGTAACTAGAGAGATTTAGGGGATAGAGGGAGCAGATTTACAGGCTTGTCTGGGTCCAAGGGGAAAATCGGCACACAGTAACTTTCATACGTGTTTACGTTCTTCGGCCTTTACTGAGCACACGCGCTGCTAAGGAGGTTCATAGCAGGTGATCGTCCTCATCTCACCCAAGAGTGTGTTTGTGTGAGGATGTCAGTCCCGAGGGGGAGTGAGGGAATGATTGGAGGGACAACAAGAGGGCTGGAGAAGATCTGGACATGTCACAATATCTGCAGGACTGGTTCCCTCCTAGAGTGCATTTGGCGCTCCCCTATTTGGTCCTCACTGAACACTGGTTTATGTGCGGCATTATAAAATGCATTATTAAATAAATTATTTAGAAATAATTTTATTAATTAATTTTATTATGTCAGATTGTACAGTCTGGTAGGCTTCTTATTAAAGTAACTCAGTGATGTTTGAACTCTTTGTAGCTCCTAAAAAATGGATGCCAAATTGCAAGCCTACAGTGGACATGTGCATGAAATAGTGGGATATCATCAATTCACAAGGATAACCAAACAAATAAATAAATAAATAGCAAAGACTGTAAACATGATAAACATGTTTTATTATGATTTAGTCATATGAAAACTCTTGTGATTTAATGTAAGATCAAGGATTACATTGAGCTGGGAATATACTGACACCCCATGGCCTTATGAAACTCTTCCAAAAACTATTAGAAACCTCAAAGTTGCATGATCATCACACTTAAACAACGTTTTGTTTTGGGTTTTTTTCATTCCTCGAAAGTTGACATTTTGTAGGGGGTTTACGTGGCAACTGCAGTTATATTAGTCATTATTACTTTAGTTTAGTCTAAAATTATCTAATGTTTATAATTTTTCATCCCATGATCCCTTTTAACCTTAGGTGTAGAATCTGTGAGGTAGCTATGCTCTTTCTTTCACGCATTATGAAATCGCCTCTACAGGCCAACAGGGTTGCCGTGAGAGAGGTAAAGTAAATGGGAGTTGTGTGTGAGAAACGTGGACTTCTCCGGCTGAAAGAACAATGGCTCCATTCTAGTCAGGCCAGGCGGTGGGAGAGAGGGAACAAGGAAAAGGAGGAGAGAGGAAGCTGCTGGGCTGCTGGACTCGTCGGCACTGACACCATAAATTAGGCCACAGAGGAGGTCAGGAGCCAGATCTCCATATATTACAAGTGGAGGAGGAACAGTTTTGTTACAGGGGGCGAGGAGGCAGACGGAGATGGAGGGGGAGAGCGAGGTGAAAAGGGGTAGAGTGGAGAGCTGGAGAGAGCACAAGAGGTTTACATTATACCATGCACACATACATTTAAATGTGTGTGTGTACATATAGACTACTTGAGAGGAAATGGAAGATACCAGCATCGCTCTACTTCACAAGTTAGGAGTGCGTTCCCTCCTCTACACCACTAATCAACACTCACAGACCCAGCGGTTATCCCACGCTCCTCCTCTCCTGAACGCTCAAAAGGAATTTAATTTCCTGCCCCTGGATTTCAAAGCTTTACATAAATAGCAGCCCCTTTTTTTCATTTATGGACTTGACATAATCTATAATTCAAACACGTGTTGGCCCCACTGGAGGCACCAGCGGCTTGTCATGGGGAGTTTGTTAAAACGTCTCACTTAAAGTTCTCCAATATAGAGCAGAGTTGAGATGTATTAAATTACTTGGAAGTGGAGGAGCGTGTTATCTTGGCTTAAGAAAATTGCTGCAGATGTCATGTTAGAGAGCACCCTTCATGTGACTCATATGTGGCACTGCCATCTTGTGGTGTGTCATGGAAGAGCAGGTTTTTTTTTTTTGGAACAGGAGGGTTTTTGTATACATTCAGGAGTGTTGTAAGTTGTTTATTTTATTTTTTGTCAATTTCCCTGTACAAATTTTATTCTTGCTTAAGGCTATATTGCTTTTATAAATTCATAAGTCCATTATCTCAAAATGTAGGGTCTTTTTTCCTTCCAACTCTGTTCTAAAGTAACATTTCAGCTGCCACATAGTTGGATTTTGTCAGGCCTGTCTTTCTTGTGAGCCACTCTTTCATGTAATGTCATTTCACTAAAGGTACATTTTTTCTCATTCTTTACAGTTGAGAATATTGCACACTGTGAGTTTGCTTATCTGCGAGACCTCCTCATCAGGTAAGCTGCATCTGCACTGTATCATTAATAGGTGCTAATGGGCTTTGGGATGAAAATGATAGAACAAGCAATGTGTAGGTTTATTAGTTTGTATCACAGCATCTGAACACCAGGGTGAAAGGATTGAGCCTTGCGCTAGACTGCAAATCACTCACTTTTTTGTCAAGTTGTTTAAAAGGAATCTTAAATGGCACCCTGAGAGGCAGAAATTCTCCTCTGAAATCAATAATAATCAAATTGTTTTAGGTGGGCCGAGTGCCTCCATAGACAGTGCTGACAGTGGTGTTGTTATGAATGTTTTCCAATGAAACTCAGTGTTTAAAATTTGCTGATAATCAGTTTAAGCTGAAGTCTGTTTTGAGCAGGACAAGCACGGTGAGAGTAATAAAACAGAATTTATTTGACTTCAGGAGATAAGGCTATATGCATTTAGAAATTACAGTCATGTGATGTGGTGCTCTTTCTCATCAGGACACACATGCAGAACATCAAGGACATCACAGGCAGCATCCATTATGAGATGTACCGTGTTCGTCGGTTAAATGAGTCCAATGCCGACCCCAGCGCTCACGCTCCCTCTGCCCACCCTGATGTCCAGCCCAAGGCCAACGGTCAGCCCAACGGTCAGCCCAGCGATGTGCAAGCCAATGGAGTGGCCGCTCAGCACGAAGCCCTGTCCCACGAGATGTAGAGAGTTCAGTGTGTGCACTGCGTAACCAATTTTTAATATCAGGCCATATCCAGACACGAAACTTACAGACCCATGTCTCTTCCATCTGCATGAACACATGTCCCAAATGCACCCAGAGCCATACAGACAGACACTCACACTGTGAGGCCCATCTTGACTTCAAGAGAGGGGCATCTTTGCAACAAAACTGCCAAAACCACAGCTTTTCATTCACCACGAAGATAAGGGCCACAGCACTGAGGGCTAAAGCATAACTCCCGCCTGGACCTGGAACTTATTTTGCCATTTTTTCCCATCGTATTGATCAAGTGTGACCAAACTCATCAATTGCTTCACTAAAGAGCTTGTTACATATTGCTTGTCTGTGTGTGCAGCTTTCCAAATAAACAGCAAAAATCAGCCCCCAAATCACCCAAATCATCATTTTTTTCAGTACATTGACTGCTTACTCTTAAATTAGTCATGTTAGTCAAAAGAAAATAAAGAAAAAATATAAATTTATTTATAAATTTCCATTTGTTCAGCAATTCCTTTACTCTGACAGTTTTTTGTAACACAATGCAAAGTAAGGAGTAAAATGGTCAGATCATGGATAAACTGAAAAGTTAATATATCTCCTATTTTTGAGTGTGTGTCACTACATATGGATGTCAGTATGGGTGCTCTTGGGGTTGGTGTTTGAAGTACCCATTGGCCGTATGGGACCGTACTGGAAAGCCACACCCAGGCAAGCAAGATGCAGGAAGCTCTGTAATGATTACATTTTGGTCAGAATCAGCGGGCAAAACAGAAGAAGATGGGGTTGAAAATGGCTGGAGTTATCCTTTAAGCGCAAGAATCCATGCCAGTTGTTTACAGCATACCTAAACAGTAGAGCCACATGGGGCCAAGTCAGTCAGATGCGGATGTAGTAGCGTCTCCAAAGCAGCATGGTCCATAAAGTACAGCACATCAGACTATACTAGATTAGCTGTAAACTAGGAGTAGCTGTTTCCGTGCCGTTGGCCTGCTCTACTATGTGTTGTGGTGTATCGTAATGTGTAGATGCTAGGGTCTGTTAGGGGTGTCTAGACTAGGTTTATGGAATAATGGAGAAAGAGAAGATATAGTTGACACATCTGCACTGTGTAATAAAAAAAAAAGCAACTGCAGTGTGGAGCAGCTTTGGGGAAAAAAAGGAAACTTCTTGTCATTTTTCCATTGTGTTATGTTGTTTTTAAAGATCCTTTTTGCCAAACCATCTTGTGTCTCTTTCCATATAATGCCAATATGTTGTGTAATACAGTCATACCGTGCATTTTACATGGCTCATTTACTATTGTATTTTTGTTGCTCTTGTTGTTAATGTTCTAATATTATTGTATATGATGGGGGGTTGTGGAGGAACGTGTGCAGCTGGTGTCACGCTCATCCATCCGGTCCATTTTTCTGACTGTAAACCAAATAAATGTCATTTTTTGTTCTAAAGAGAAGCACATATATAGAACTGATTTATGAATAGGTATTTATGTGTACTGTTAGTGTAATCGCTTCCATTCCACTTCTGTAATAACAGTCCATCTGTTGGCTTTCAGAGGTTGTTGCAGGTCTTGAACAGTGATGATTCTCTAGTATTAGATGATGTATGTCTGCATCCGTATGGTCTATCCTGTTGGCTAGGCTGCACTGTAAATAGCACCAAAGGACTTTTCCTCCTAGTGAAATCCAAAAGTAGTCTGTACCTCTACATGGAATAATAATTGCTATGTGATTGATCCATCCCCTAGAAAAATGATCAGAACATAGATATTTACAGCGAAGTTTATAGCATTATTTTATTAGAAGAGGAAGTTTTACCTTATTAATGTTGGGCAGACTGGTTTATGCCCCAAAACAAACCTTAAATACCACCCATCAAAGTTGAAGACACCAACATATTTCAGCAGCATCAGAAAATGTCAGTAAATTTTTGCAAAAAAGATGGGTAAACTTGATACTGAGCAAGTTCAACAGATGTTTTGTCTAGGCTACATCTAAGTGCAGCAAATTTAAAATATCATTGTTATCATTATAACTTCTCCCTAGCAAAAAAAAAATGTTGAAGAGCATACCTCGTGTTGCATTTACCCACATCCATGCACATTCATGCACACACAAAAAGGAGTTTTAAAACATAGTAAATTCCAAAACCAAGAGGACTATCATGGTCTCTTACCTAAATAAACTTATTGGGATTACACTTTGTTTACTGTTGTATAGTTCTTGTGTAATTAGTTATGGTATTATAGAATAAGGTTTTATCTTTGATATGCTATCTCAAAGAAATAAAGATTGATATTTTTATTGTTTACAGTTCCTTGTCTTGATTGCCAAAACTAAACAGTATATAGCTGCAAAACTTCAAGCATACTTTACTTTGTGGAGCAATTAATGTTGATTATTGTGCAGATTATAATACTGCTGATGAGGTTCAGCCCATTAAAGAACCCCACACATTGTCAAATCCACAAAAATGCAACAGCATTAAATCACATGAAACAAATTCAAAAGCTTGGAATATTTATTATACCATTAATCAAGGAATAAGCCACAAGGCACACTGATTTGCAGTGATTTAAGAGGAGCTAAAAGGTGTTAAGTGACTGCCTAAAGCCCTTGTGGCTGCTCTAATATCACTGCAGCACTGCACTGAGAGGTTTATTACTTTTGTAAAATGGCAGTACCACACCATTGTATTAAGAAAAATAATACGAATGTCCAATGAATGCTTTAATTCAATAAATACTAATTAATTTGTATTTTTATGTAAACCAACATAATTCTTAAGCAGTAGCTAAGCAACGTGGTTGCTTGATGAAATAAATAATTGTGATCACATTCATTTACAGTTAGCACATTAATATTTCAATTAACTGTTCAGGGTTGCAGTTGTTTTAAAATGGCTTTGCATGTGACTCAGTCAATCAGAACTGACAGCTGGAACTATCTGTTTTACAATTAGGCGGAAACATGCAAGACAGTATTGTGTGATGGTTAACATTTAACATTTCATCCCTCCACCAACATATTAACAGTTCCCCATTGCTAAGCATGAAGCATCCTTGCTTGATTGGAACAGAGTGAATAAATTGTGTAAACAAGAAAGAGCAATACTATTCACATTAGAAGGCACAAGGTCATATATTATGGTTATGTATCAAGGAGCATCTCTCACTGAATCACAATGTGTAGCTGGAGATAAAGAAATAACTTATGAGCCTGTAGAATATGCAGCTCTATTTATAATAGGCTAGTTCATTTGCTACTTACTGTCTAATTAACATATATTAAAACACAATATTTTATATAATATATTGCAAGGCTGACCCTCAGTACCAATGACATGCATAGATGTGAATATTCATGATTAGCTGACAGACATTTTTATTTGATGATACAAACATTTCGTAACTACAGGATGATAAACAGATTTTTTTTTTTCAGTAATTGCTTCAGCTCATAATAACATACATTTATGTTGACCAAACACACAGGCTACCAAATTTCACAGTACAAAAGCAACAAACAGGAAGTGAGTTTGCAGCTTTGCAGGAGCTTCACACTAAGATCGCACAACACTGGTTTAATAGGGCATCTCATTCTCACCTCCTGTCACCCTCTTTCTCAACTATCATGCTGATTATAACATGTTGACAGTGTTGTTTGACTAAGGTCATTGTCACCCTTTCACACTTAACAGCCCCTGCTGCGCCTTTCCCTGCCATCTCCTTGGCTGGATTTGCTGGGTTGAAACTCCTATCTGCTGCAGAGAGGCACTGTGTGGTGACATTGACAAATGTGAAGGTGAGAGCCAATGAAAGTTTTGAAACTAACTATCTATTATTAGACACTCACTTAGCTTTGACACTTCTGTCTAAACAGTTGGCCAGACAGCCAGCCATTCTGAAGCATGAAGGTGAGTGATAATGACAAGTGTGACTCTGCTACGAGAGCGCGGGGTCCGCTGAATGGGACAAGCACCAGACCATTTGACAATGCACCTGAACTGGCAGGAATGCACCCTCACTGCTGCACCAAAGTTCAATCTTATTCAATAACAGCCCCCCTGAAGAGAGTAGTTAAAATGACAGTACAGTAAATTTCTGCTTTAAAGGTTCTGCGTGTAGCATTTGAGCCCCAGTAAATCATTAACACATCAATTCTGAGAAGTTAGTAGGCTTTAAGTACTGTAATCATATGAGCCCATAACAAGGAAGACTGGCAGCCTCTATCAGCCTACAGGTGCATTGTGTTCCTCTGGGTTGGATTTGGTGGGAAATACACTCACCTAAAGGATTATTAGGAACACCATACTAATACCATGTTTGACCCCCTTTCGCCTTCAGACCTGCCTTAATTCTTCGTGGCATTGATTCAACAAGGTGCTGGAAGCATTCTTTAGAAATGTTGGCCCATATTGATGGGATAGCATCTTGCAGTTGATGGAGATTTGTGGGATGCACATCCAGGGCATGAAGCTCCCGTTCCACCACATCCCAAAGATGTTCTATTGGGTTGACCAGATCTCAACCCAAATGGCTGTGGGGGCCATTTTAGTACAGTGAACTCATTGTCATGTTCAAGAAACCAATTTGAAATGATTTGAGCTTTGTGACATGGTGCATTATCCTGCTGGAAGTAACCATCAGAGGATGGGTACATGGTGGTCATAAAGGGATGGACATGGTCAGAAACAATGGCCAGGTAGGCTTTGGCATTTAAACGATGCCCAATTGGTACTAAGGGGCCTAAAGTGTGCCAAGAAAACATCCCCCACACCATTACACCACCACCACCAGCCTGCACAGTGGTAACAAGGTATGACGGATCCATGTTCTCATTCTGTTTACACCAAATTCTGACTCTACCATCTGAATGTCTCAACAGAAATCGAGCCTCATCAGACCAGGCAACATTTTTCCAGTCTTCAACGGTCCACTTTTGGTGAGCTTGTGCAAATTGTAGCCTCATTTTCCTGTTTTTA
>OMLB01043434.1:0-11769 GCA_900302555.1 Myripristis jacobus | reverse complement strand
ATTCTCTGATGAGAAAAAATGTAACCTTGACGGTCCTGATGGCTTCCAACGTTACTGGCATGACAAGGAGATATTTTCTACACGGCACAGTGGAGGGGGCGCCATCATGATCTGGGGGGCTTTTTCCTTCAATGGAACAATGGAGCTTCAGGTTGTGCAGAGGCGTCAAACGGCAGCTGGCTATGTGGAGATGTTGCAGGGGGCATCCCTCATGACTGAAGGCCATCGTCTGTGTGGTAATGACTGGGTTTTTCAACAGGACAACGCTGCAGTTCACAATGCCCGCCTGACAAAGGACTTCTTCCAGAGAAATAACATCACTCTTTTGAACCATCCTGCGTGTTCCCCTGATCTAAATCCAACTGAGAACATTTGGGGTTGGATGGCAAGGGAAGTTTACAAAAATGTACACCAGTTCCAGACAGTGGATGCCCTCAGTGAAGCCATCTTCACCACTTGGAGCAACATTCCCACTAGCCTCCTGGAAACACTAGCATCAAGCATGCCGAAACGAATTGTTGAGGTGATTAACAAGAATGGTGCAGCTACTCATTACTGAGTCCTTTTTTGAAAATTTTATTTCTATTTTAGGGTTTTTTTTTTGTTTTTTTTTTTGAGATATGGTCTTAAACTTTTGATCAGCTGATGAACAGCCTATTTCAGTTTAATGGTTGTTTGCAATAAATTGCTTACTCCAGTTTTTTTTTTTTTTGTCTCACTCCCATTTCTTCTTTTTGCATTCTGAAGCTCTACTTAGAACCTTCTTAAGATCCAACAGTGCAAAATGTAAATTCTTGCAATTTTTCAACTGGTCTTAAAATTTGATCAGGAGTGTATAACAATTTTTCAATTTGGGTGAAATTGTTTTCAATTGGAGTTTGTTTGTTTGCTTGTTTACTGTTTATGGGGATAAAATTTGACTTCCTTGTTGGGGGTGTGACATATTCCCGTCCTTCCTCATCAGCACCAAGACAAGAAACCATCCACTTTTCTTAGTAACTATTTCCGTCAGCACAGTCAAATAGCTACTGTAAAGACTAACCTCTCTCTTTCGTCATCTAATGCTTCTTTCACTTGCACTCAGACAACACAGTTGCATCCACTGAAAATTGGACATCAGAGTTCCAGTGAATGAACTTGACCAGCAACCTGTCAGATCTGGGGTGGCCTCACAGGTGGCCAGTGATATTTCAGGGCCACCCCATGGTCGCTCCATGGCACTAAGGGGAGGTTTTCATACATCCAGTGTCAGATTATTCCCATTGGTTAACATTAATCATCTTCTGGATTTTGGAGTCTGCTTTGGCCCTGTGTGTGTTTCACAGCAGCACTCCTGGAGATAAAATGCTCTAAAGTGAAGTGAGAGGTCAAATTTTCAACACAATCAATCATTACAATGGCAAAACAAACAAACAAAAAACTAGAAAAATATGGTTAAGGTTGAGAATAAATGGAACCCCCTATAACGCTTGATCGCCTCATGATGAGCAACAACTGGAAGACATCCCTCTGTACGATTCCAGGATGAAGGGATGGAAGCTGTGTGATTTCATCTGTGGAGTGCAGTTTTGAATCTCACAGAAGAAAAAAAAAAAAAGTAGTTGTCAAGTGCCTAATTTTTGATAGAGCATGTATGGAGAAAGCAGCCAAGCAGCCGCATCAGACTGGTGCCCCAAATCTCCAGACGAACCGTCAGAGGAGCCGTGAGGAAGAACAGGATCAGAGCGATACTATTAGTGACATCTGGAACATTCTGTTGCTCCAAGTGGAGGCAGTTCATCCTGACCTTTACTAGAGCGCGGCACCCTCAGCCCGGCTGGAACAAGTGAGACCAACACAGACTGGCTCCCATCCATTACTCACTTCATGTGTGCGTGTGTGTGTGGGCAGAAGTTCCTCTGTGTCTATCTTTAGGAGGATCAAATGACTTCACGAGGATACAAATGTGAAGGAAATCCAAAGTCGATGGTCCTTTCCTCAGATGGCTTGTTATTTTATGGTTAAGATTAACATTAGAAGGTTTAGGTTAGACATGAAGGGTTAGGGTGGGAGGAATCTATGTAGGTCAGCGGTCAGTCGTCACAAATATAGCAGTCCAAATGTGTGCGGGTTTGGGAATATTTAGTCATCCCCTTTAAACTGCAAGCATTATCCTGATATCTTGCTGTCGAGCAACATTCTCCAGGCGAACCTCTATTTTGCTTTTTTATACATGCATCTCAGGTTTTATCCTTGACCCGTTTATTGTGCAGGTCTGTGGTGCACACGTACAGCATATTTGCATATTTCACAACTGGCGTGTAGGTGTATTGTGTATGTGTATAGGCAAATTACTCAACATGGTAATTTTCAGACTAAAGCAGTGCACATTTCACACTCCCTGCTTATTCTTGCGGCTGACATTTACTCAATATATGACTTTTCGTTCATGTGTGACTGCACACTGTGTGAGCCAGTCAAGTAAATTGCAGAATAGTTACATCTTGACTATGGAACCTTTGACTGAGATAAACTAGATTTGAATTAAGCAACTTTGAGATGATACTTGTTTTTCTTGATTTTCTAGCAGCACCTTTGGTGATTAGTAGTCACTAGTTTGGTATTTGGTACTCAGTGTAGGCACATGACCCAGCACACTGTGGTAATAAAGGCACTCAGTGTACCTTCTTATATTTATTCCAAACAAAGCCCTGTTGTTGCTTCCATAAACATAAAATGCATCACAAGGAAAGAGGGAGTGCCTCAGAGGTGCTTAGATCAGCAAATGTAAACATTTACATTGGACTCATTATTGTGTGGTATCAGCTGATGATAGAGAGTAGCTATTTATTTCTATGAAATTTAATATAAGTTTAATATGTAGAAAAGCCCAAAACTGGGGTGAAAACTGTGTGTCTCCCCTGAAAAATAACAATAATCTGAGGTTATGCCTGCCTCTTTAGAAGTTTAATGTAAACCTTCATTTGGTGCTTTGTTTAATTCAGCTTAAAAGAGCTTTTTTGTCTGAGACTGGGGTTAACTCCTGTTGAAGGAACAGTCTCTGTGTGTTTATGTGTGTGTCTCCTTGTGAATCAGCGTGTGCCTGTGTTTTCAGAGACACACACTCATACACACACAGAGAGAGAGAATGAGAGGTGAAGAGTTCGAGGACGTTCCTGACAATATTACCCAACAGCTCCGGTTCAGCAGTTGGAACAAGGAGGAGGAGGATTCTGCAACAGCTGGGCTCTCTACTCTCTGTTTCCTGAGAAAGTTGTGGCACTCCAGTTACGGGAACAACACAGAGATAAGCCAATCATCTCCTCTCAGCGAGTCAGCGATAAGTCATACACCTAGCCTAGCAAATAACGAGCCCATTAAGCCCGTACAGATAGGAATCAGATCCTGCATCTCGGTCCTCCATAATGTGATCAAAACAGATGACACATACATTGACTCATCCGCTCCTTTAGCTTGCATCTCACTTAAAGTACACAAAAGTCAACTGGGGCAGAAATGTGTAATCAATGTATCACTTCTCCTGAAAACTAAGCACAGTCTGTATACCTCCAAAAAGTCTCCGGTAGCTATTTCACTATGTCCTATTTTTGCAATGACTCAGTGTTGAACAAAGATAGTCTACATTCAAATGAACTCGGTTGCTACTTGGAGAGAGTGACTCACCAGTGGCCCATGCAAATCGCCGACTCTGTATTTGACTCTCATTTTAAAGAAGGTTTGCATGATTAGTTCTTTCACATGCACAGGGAAAGACGTGGCCGACTCCATTAACGAAACAGAGCCGTGGTAGGATCAAAAGCAGGAAGACACAATAAGCGCCGCCGTAGGCTATAGATAGAAGCGGGCCAAAGGGGCACCTGTAGCCTTTTAGTGCTGACAGGCTGTTACTAACAATATGCCAGGCAAAAAGACAGAATACAGAATGATTATGAAAATGCCACCCAACTCCACTTTAGATGTCTCCATCGTTTGTTTTTTCTTAATCCACTGCACAAATACAGTTGAATTAGACTAAACAAAGAAGAAGGAGCTCATATTTTCACAAGTTGAACATTTACTCGTTACGTCCATCTCTTACTTGTTGAGCATGAGAGCAGGCGCTGTGTGATATTCATGACAAAAACAGCAGACACCGACATCTGACATGCGATATGGCATGCGGTTCTCAGAATCAGAATGGGAAAGAGTGACAATGCAATTCGCAGAAACTACCTGTGGTCTCTGATCATATCTCTTCATGCAAATCTCATTGAAGTAACTGTTTAAAAAAAAAAAAGTCAGATCAAAGGATTACTGAGTGAGGAAATAGATCACACATGCTACATTTTGCATTCATTTTAGAGACCATATGGTTTCATTTGACCCCTGGTGTTACCTATTTTTAATTGGGTTTGAAATATATATACAGGATCTCTTATTAGGTCCATTTGAGACCTGAATCTTGGATGCATCTTGAATAAGAGGAGCTTATGCTGAAGGCTTGTACCAGCTGATCAGGAACAGATATCAGGGATAGTCAGAGGATTAGCTTGAGCTTGGAGGATGAGGTTTGGTGTGCTTACCCGTGGGATGATCCTGACCAAAACCCTGCCTTTCTAAAGCTATTATTGTACCTTAAACCTTTTCTCTGATGCAACACTAGCTCTGGTTGATAAGGATATTATTTAAAGACATTATTTGGGATTTTCATAAAAACAAAATGCTTGTTTTGTTGCTGGCTAGCTTCAATTTAGTTAATGTTGTAGGTTAGATCAATGGTTTTTCAAAGTGGGGTTCAAGGCCCCTTGAAGGCCAGGCAGAAGGTCCCCAGCAAAATGAGGAGTAGTTCAACATCACTGTAATGATAATTTCTCTAGGAAATGTTCCCATACAAAAATGTATATATGATTATTTAAATGTTATGTTTTAATCTCACAATTTGAATTTATTTGTCCATGTTCAAAACAAACAATTCCATGCTTAATGCAAGGCAAAATATCTTCCCATATCAGGGTCACTTGGGGAAAAGCATTTCAAATTGGGGTTTCCGGCTTAATGAGAATTGACTTTGGGGTCTGAAACATGACAGTTTTGAAAACCCCTGGGTTAGTATTGACTCAACCTATACCTCACTTCTTGAGAGCTTTTACATTTGCTGTTCTGAACATCCGGTCTGGTAGGTCTTTCTTAGAAAATCTCCTCAGACGTAACAGGAACTGATGCATTTTAGCTGCTAAACATGCTTGTCTTGACGACTGACTGCACTGGCAAAAAAAAACAGTACCACCTACGGAAACTCAAACTCTGTCAAAGAGAGACGTCACCGCACTGGACACACTGTTTTACTGACAGGTGATCTCTGGGAAGTGCAAACACCACAGCGATGAATGAGCGCTTGACACCAAAGACGTCACCACTATAAAATGTAATAAATTGCTGGGCTACAGCTTTATGTCCCAACTGACTTTGGCTGTTGCACAAAAACAGAAATGCTGTACATAAGCATTAACAATCCATGTGTCATGCCCTCCTTTGACTGAACCATCGGCTTAATGTTTCATCAAAAATTTGCAACGAAAGCCTCACCGCTGTCCTTAACACCATTTGTGAGTCAGTACATGTCTGTGGTTCTTGATTATTACAAATGAACAAGAGGAGAAAGATGGGTTGAAAGCATAATTGGTGTAGACGCAGAGACCATTTCCAACCACTAGTGTTGTAATTAATTATCGTAACATAGGCAGACATGGAACAGTGGAATTTTAAGCATTTCGTGACACCAGCCCTCTGTTACTCTTTGGCTCACGTATCCATTGACCCAATTTGAATCCCCATCCATCCAAATAACAGACTATATATATATATATGGGAAAGAAAGGTTGGTGATGTGAGCCCGGGAGTCCCATTCATCACAGCTGATTAAACCTGCACACCTTATCAGCCTGAGAGAGCAGCTCTGTGATAGGCTGCTGTGTGCTAGTCACTGTCATCACACCAGATTAAGAGTGGCATTAGTTCGCCAACGGGATTAAAACCATGTAGACACACGTGGAATTTTGTCCACATCCCAACAATGAATTGACAATATAATTAACTATACAATTACTTTATAACAACAAAGTGATATAGTTGTGGCTGTTGTTAATAGACAGACTAATCAGGCCTGTTATCACCAAATAAAAACTAAAGCAATTCTCGACTAGAACCAAACAGGAGTGGCTTGTCTAACGTGGTTGGAAAATAAGATACAATTAAATCAAATAAGAACAATTTAGGATGAAATTTATGCTTTATTTGTATGCTTTGATCACTCCTAGTTTGTACATGAAGGTCCAATCTGTGAATTTTGCCATTCTGTCTATTTGATGCTCCATGCCTGATCTTAATCATTACCTTCTACTCTTTGATCTTAATCTCTAATCTCTTTACCTCCGTATGCTCTCTCCTGAAATGTGTCAAACAGGAAATTTGCAGAGTGTTGTGCAGCTGAGTCACCACGTAAATTCCAATTAGGTTGCCTTGACATATATACACTTCTTCTTCACAAGTAACAGGAAACTTGACAGAGATAAAAATGTATCCAGTTCCTATGGCTGCCATGTGCCAGAAAGGCTTCTTTAAGTTCTCGGTTACATGAAAATGATGTCTAGTCGCACGGTCCATCCCGTACACTGATGATCTTTTAATCGCATATGCCGTTAGGGTGCACCTTTATCCAATGCAGCATTAACACAGTGCTGGTGCTGTATAACGCCTCTGTCCTGTCGCATTTCAAGACCACAACTTCACTCAGCTTTGAAACTAATGAGGCATATGGAAATCCCATTGTTATTTGAAGCAATGCAAAGGAGTCAGATGTCAAGGTTAAAAAAATATTTATTGAAATCGTATAAAAATAGTTTCTAACATAATTTACAATTCTAATTTGAATGAAAAAAAAAAAAAATCCAAGCCGCAATCATGCAACTACAGGTGCCTCTCACTCACACATTCATTTAATGACTCACACGCATGTGCACACACACACACACACACACATACACACACACACACACACATTTACTTCAGTCAAACAATGTGAACGCACTCACTCCCACAGCAGACAACAGAGTAACAAAACCAGTTACCATCAGTAGATGTTTACATACATTAAGATGGAAGTGCTTTCAGGACTATTTACACATTATTTACATGACATACACAAACATACACACACATCTGCTCTTTAAAATTTCAAGCCATAAATATGGTCAAAAATTCATTTTCTCTTATTCTTTTTTTAAATAATCTGTGGGCCCTTCAATAATTGTGGAATGAAATATGCCTACAGCCAAAATTCTCTTATAAATAAATAAATAATTCCACAACAAAAAAGCTCTTTAAGTGAGAAAAGGTCACAGCAATAATAAATACTATTATTTACAATTCTTGACCCCACCGCCCCACCCCAAATTATGACCTGTATGAGGCACTGTTAAAAAAAAAAAGAAATAAAGAAAAAAAATTCAAACTGAAGAGCAGAGGATGTATTTTGGTATGGTAAGGTTGCATTGCGGTGTGCATTCAGGTGGATGTGAATGAGCGGTTGCCTAAGCCTTTCGTGTGTATACAGTACTACACTGGAGGAGTCGCAAGAGGAGGAGTCGGAAGTTGTAGAGTAGAGGTGTGTGGCGTAGTAAAGAGAGTGAGGTAAGTCCAGTGTTTGTTTTTTTTATGACTTGTTTGCACAGGTTGCTGCTGCAGCTATGAGGTTGTCTGGTTGCTAATGACATTGGAGTAGTAGAAGTAGTGGTAGTAGTGGTTTGTAATGGCATAGGCTTTACTGATCTAGGCCCATGAGAGGAAAAGAAAACAGCAAAAAAAAAACAACATAAAAAAACAATATAAAGCCTTGTAAAGAATAAGGAACAAAAAAGCCATTAAAACTAGCCTTTTTTGTTTCTAGAAATTCAAGTATTTCCAGGTTCCCCCAACAATCACACAGAAGGCACTTTTTTTTTTTAAGATAACGCTCCTCTTTGCCATCCCCCCCTGCTCCTCCCTCTCTGCAGTGACAAGATAGAGAGAGAGACAGAGGGAGGGAGGAGATCAGAGTACAGTGTAGCTCGAGGTTACATAACGTGGGACTGTCCACTTGCCATTCATCTGAGTGCATGTGTTGCACTCCCTCTTGCGCGTCGTGTACACTGAGCTGGCGTACAGAGCGTGCCCTCCTGCAAGCTGATAAAACACTCGCTGCCTAGATCAGAGTCCAGTGAGGATGTTCTGACACCGACTCGAGCCGATGAGCGAAGAGAAAACAGACAAAAAAAATCAAGTAGTTGGGGTGTGTGAGGGGAGGAGGGTCTAGCCTGCCAGGTTGAAAAAACATAAAGAGGGAGCTGGGGTTTTGTCACGAACCCGGCCTCTTCTGTGTGTAGCTCTTCCACGTTGATCTCACACATGTCCGACTGGTGGGCCTCTCTGTTTTCAAGTCTGTTACATAAATAAAGTCTTTTGTGATAGTCTCTTGTGTCAGTGCAGTCCGGAGTGAACCGATGTGCCTCGGTCACTGAGCCACCACGACGGCGGGGGGCGTGAAGGCAGCAGGCTCGTGGCTGATGCTGTGCAGCCGGATGTCTGCGGTGCTCTTCTCTGTCTGCACAGTGGACGGGACCCCAGTGGAGCTGCTGCTCTGCATCCACGAGTGGTTGATGATGTCCTCAAAGGAGGGCCTGTCCGCCGGCCGCAGCGCCAGACACCACTTGATCAGCTGCTGGCATTCTGGAGGACGAAGAGGGATAGAGAGCAAACAGTCAGTCAAGATCAAGCCAATCTTATTTCTATTTGACAAATACTGATATCTAGGCTAAAACTACTAAAAAATATGCATCATATGCCGAGCTTACCAGCAGAGATTCTTCTCCGGAAGAGGACCTGCCCCCGTACAATCTCCTCATCATGTTCAAACGGGATGTCCCCACACACCATGTCATACAGCAACACACCCAGCGACCAGACTGTGGCGGAGCGTCCGTGATAGCGATGGTACTTGATCCACTCAGGCGGGCTGTACACTCTTGTGCCTGTCAAGTGGGAGAGAGACAGCTTTATAAGCATGACAATGCACAAAATAAATAAGAATATCCATAATACGTAAGCAGTGTCAGTTATCAGTGACCATTTACACAACACACAGCCAATATGGTCAAAAATGTCAAATTTAAAGTGTTAATTTTCACTGAGGGGTAGGTGTTTAACTATAAGCAGATTTCTCTGCTGCGCCTCTGAGTCGGTTATGCAGGCTCAGGTGCCAGGGAGCGTGACAGACAGTGTGTGTGTGAGAGAGGGAGAACAGGGCAGGGAGGGAGTGTGTGTGGGAGGGGGAGCAGACATGTGACTTTGTTTACAAACTTTGAGTTGTAAAAATGCCTCTCTGTTCCGTTAGGGGGCGACAAAACCAACAATTCAACTATGACTGTCCACAGAGGCAATGAGGGGTAGGGAGGGGAGATGACACAACTTGTGAAATTCTGCTGGGGTCAGTCGTTGCCAAAATGAAGTGTGGGGCCCACTGTGGGGTCCAGGCAATTTACAGCAGCAATATATAAATAAATAAATGAATAAATAAAGCATCTAAATGAAGCAGCTGGTTTTGACAACTCACCATCAAAGTCTGTGTAAACTGTGTCCTTGAGCAGGGCTCCGGAGCCGAAGTCGATGAGCTTCAACTCTCCTTTGCGCAGGTCGATGAGGATGTTCTCGTCTTTGATATCCCGGTGCACCACGCCGCAGTTGTGGCAGTGACGCACGGCATCCAGCACCTGGCGGAAAAGGCCCCTTGCCAGCTCCTCCGATAAGGCACCGTTCTCCGTGATGAAGTCGAAGAGGTCCTTGACGTTCTCGGGCCTCTCCATCACGATGATGAAGCTGTCCGGCCGCTCGTACCAGTCCAGCATCTTGATGACGCCGCGGAAGCCCGTCCCGACTTTTTTTAACAGCACAATCTCCATGGGGACCCGAGAGCCATTAGGCTGAAAAGACACCGATAAATGTTAATACTGGCTACAACCTAGCACTGAAATACAATAACCTCAACTCTAACCAATAATCACTATCATACCCTCTACAGTGAGTTACAGTATGTCTGTGCTGCTCATTATGACTTTACAGTGACCTTTATTACACTTGATGGCATTTTATCTCCTATGGTAATCGCTGCAATATCCCTATGCACCTTACAGTTTTATCTGCGATATTTACCGTGCTGTATCCCTATGCTCTGTGTTTCATTTCAAAGGGGAGAAATCATAACCAAACATAAAAATAAAAAAACATATAAATGCATTTATATCATTCCTTACCAGTTCTCCCCACTCGGAGATCCTGTCCTTGGCTACGTGTTTGACAGCAACCTACAGCGCAGGGAGGAGGAGGAGAGGACACGTCAAATGACAAAATAAAAACAAAACAGTGGCCATTCATGTGAAATAGGTGCAGCTGTGAGTGTTTTCATGACATATAAGCGACACGTTAGGGTACTAACCGGAGCACCGTCGGCTATCCTCGTACCGGAGTACACAGTGCCGAAGCCTCCGCTGCCCAGCACCCCTCCGACCTGGTAGAGCTTCTCAAAAGGCTCCCTCTCCTTCACTGGAAAAATAAATACGACACAGCCGGTTAAAACCTGGACAAAACTGTCCCGTCTGACAATATAGGCGTCTTTTGGCTAAGTGTGTGGGCTGTACAGACCCCCTCAAGTCCGAATTCAACCTGGTAGTTTATATTATCACTGCGAAAAAATAAAAATAGAATAAAACTGTCAGAAAGCTCTCGGAAGGTTAGCTAGTTTTCCATCTAAAAATACAAGAGCGGAGAAATTAAGACAAATCTACCCTGGTTGACCTGTGTTTGCTTATTTATCACATTTGCCATAATATTGTTGTCGTGTCAAGACTCGTTTGCTCAAATTTCTCTCCAAGAATTTTTTAAATATATATTCCTATAACCGTGTTTGGAAGTTTTTTCCCCCATAGCCGCAGCGTGGGGTTTAAGTGAAATGACGCCCTTGAAAAATAGCAGATAACAGCATGTGGATTGAGCCAAGGTAAGCAGATAGCCAGCCATTGCTGCAGCCCCGTCCTCCATGACAACACTGGGGGAAAAAAGGGCGTCTAACCTTGATGAACTTGAAGCTGGATTTTCGCCGGCATATCTACGGTGGGGATGTGGGCCAAAGGATTGAGCTTGGACAGCAGCATTCCTGTGGGGAAATCCACGACAAGCTGAACGACGTCTTCTTCGTCTTGTTTTGGGTTTAGCTGTGTAAATTTATTCCGATATTACGGGTCTCCCTTCTCCCGGGGTGCGCGTAATATCCACGTTGCAGGAACAAAAATGCGGTAGGGATCCTCTCATCCGGATAGGAAAACCGCTTTTGGTCCAGGGTAAAAAATAATAGCCCAAAACTCCGAAACAACGGATGGATTTCTGTGTTTACATCAAAACCGAAAACAAAGTCACAGGTTTTCTCCGCAATGTTTTGAAAACAGTTCACAATATAAACAGATAAAACTGGTGACTATATACCGCTGTCCCGCTAAGACACCGGCTCTTGGAAACACAGAGCGGGGGGAGGACGCTTTTAAAGCCATAGTAAGAGGGCGGGACTACACTCCGCGACCCCGCCGTCTCCCCGCCCGCTTCCGCCGTCTGAACCAATAAGAGGCGAGGTTAGGGTTACGAACGCACGTCAATCACAGAATGAAAATAAAGCCAATCTCATAACCGGCCAGACAGACGTGGCGGGAA
>OMLB01043433.1:12376-25556 GCA_900302555.1 Myripristis jacobus | reverse complement strand
ATATATTCCATTAGGGTCTATGACATGGACAGAAAGCAGAACAAGGTGACGATCAAGTGGTTACGAACTGCATGTGGTTCTGCCACAATTTCTTCAAACAGTAATGCTGGCTTACACACACCTGCTCGCAGCAAGATGTCGCCTGTTGAAAACTTGAAGACTCCATCCCCGGGACTTACCGGCTCCGCTGGATCCACTCGATCTTTTGGATCTACGGGATCTGCAGGCCTTGACGCACTCAGCCTGGACACCCCTAAGAGAAAAGCGGAGGTGCTTGAGGGGAATGGTCCTTCTGTAGGAAGAATGAAAATGAGGAAGCTCTACAGAAAGCGTTTTGAAGAATTCACCCCCCCCATGGTAAAACTTCACTTACTTTTGCTTATCAGTGTTACATCTAGAGTGCTTTCTTTAATGGAAACTGTACTCTCTCGTCTGTTTGTTTATATATTATCATGGGCTGTACTGATTATTTTTTCCACTGTATCATAACTGGTTCTTTCCTCAGGCCACACCTAAGCAGAACACATCGGAGACAGAACCCACAAAGAGACAGGAAACATCAACTCCTACATCTCACACTTTCATTTTGAAGAAGAAAGACAGAACACCAGAGGAAGCATCAAAGGCTATCTGCAGGAAGGCCTTGATTGATGCCATTGGCAAAGGAGAGGAGAAGCACTCCTCACGTAGCTGCAGCACCAACAGCAGCCCTCTTTTACCTGCCCAGCCTTCACCAGTGATGACTGAAATGCCCAGTTCTGCGCCAGCTGACAGAGCGTTGTTGGACTTTGACTGCTGCTCACCCCAGCCTGAGAGTAAGACCGAGGACGACACTCCTGTCCCAGGAGATCGCTGGTTCTGCCCACTGGCCTTCATGGACACAGAAACCCAATGTGACAGCACAGTCCATAAAAAAGATGAGAGGGTAAGTCCAGGTTGGTTGGCCGAATTCCTAGGCAACCAAGGAACCAAGAAGTTTTTGTTCTTATTTTCTTCTTTGAATTCAAACGTTTTCAATTGCATATCATACCTTGTTCTTGTCTGTGAGTTATATTTTAACAAATTAGCTAATGCTTTTATCCAGAGCAACTTGAAATTATCAGTAGAATAATGCCCAGGCTACACTGGTTATCTCTGCCTGTGTGCAATGGCTATCTTGCTGAAATGCTGCGGCTCACATGTGTTTGGTGTCCACAAACATAGCAGTGATGTTACTGACAGTCCTGTCTTTTTACATTGAGTTTGCCTTTGATAATGGCCAGTGTAATTTTTTTATATCTCTGTAACAGGCGGTTGTTGCAACACGCAACCAGGACATATCCCTGAAAACCCACACAGGCACAGCCTCCACTTTCTCCATGTCATTGCTAAAATAGATTGTAAAAATTTTGATTTCTTTTCATGTCTGTGACATATTCTAAAGATACAGAAATTAGTGAAAGGTGTCAGTTATATAATTCTGTTAATAAGGCTATTAGCAGATAATTTTCCCTGTCTGTTTTTGCTGAGAACTGCGTGCCTCACGCAGAGAAAAAACGCTCCATGCTGAAACTGTAGTTTATGAGCTGCTTCAGTGAGGCTCAAGCCACACCAGAGATGCACT
This sequence comes from Myripristis jacobus, assembly GCA_900302555.1. Taxonomy (NCBI): domain Eukaryota; kingdom Metazoa; phylum Chordata; class Actinopteri; order Holocentriformes; family Holocentridae; genus Myripristis; species Myripristis jacobus. The sequence goes on along the minus strand of OMLB01043433.1, from coordinate 23,953 downwards.
GCTCACACAGTCTGTGTGGCTGCTCTAATCTGTTAATATGACAGTCAAGAGGCTCTGCGACACAGAGACACTGCTCAGGTAGATGGGGTGGCCCAGGTGTAAGCCTCATCTTCTGTGTCATTAAAAAATTGCAAGTCATTAAGTAATTTAGTTGTGGCAAGTGCACATAAAATAGTCGTCCTGTACAAGCGTAAGCTAGGGAAAAGAAACATGATTAAAACTACAAAGAGAAACTTTTTTATTTCTGAACATATATATATATATTTTTTGTTTGTCTTTGATTTCAGAATCTTGTGCTGAAAGGAGAGGATTCCCCTGAGTGGAGTGATACTGAGGACCCTGTGTTAATAGAGGCAAACTCCCAAGATGACTTTTGTGCTCCAGAAAAGGTATCAGACACTCTGGTCAGTGACTCTTGGCTCCCGGAACTGGAGTATGTTTCAGATCCTGTGCCCAGGTTCATGAAATTTGAGAACCACACCCATGGCCGCCAAAACCAAGGTCGCTGTCCGGTGAATACCCAGGGAATTACAACTCCCTCTCTCACCTCTCCACACACTGATGGACCCACTGGTGTTTCCCAGGCAACTGCTGAGGACATCCAGTTGCCTTTTCCACAGAGACGGAGGACAGTCTATGTTTCATCAGAGCAGCAACCAGAAGATAAGCCGGTGAGCACTCCCAGTCCTGACAGTGTTCCTTCCAGGGCACCCAGGGTTGACACAAAGGACCGCAACCCTTCTAGCTTTACATTCCCCTCACCAGACCATTTTGCTCTGCCCATACACTCAAACAGAAGGGTATCATCCACATCAAAGGTCCCCAGTTTGTGCTCCAACCTGTTTTCTCCCCTCTACCCCTGCTTGGACTCTATAACCCCCCGCAGGTACTCAGATGCTGGCTATGACATGCGTTACCCCTCCACCCCTTCTAGTAAATGTGGCAATCCTAAAAGAAGAATATCCCTGGGGGCAGAACCAATATGGACCAGAGACCGCTCCCTTGATAGCCATGCTGGTTTCATAGACACACATTGTCACCTGGACATGCTCTACAATAAGCTGGGCTACCGCGGGACATTTCAGCGTTTCCGCAGTCTGCACCAGACGAGCTTTCCACCAGAGTTTCATGGCTGCATCGCTGACTTCTGCAACCCACGGATCATGGTGAAGGAGGCATTGTGGGAAGGGTTGCTGGCTGAAGACTTGGTATGGGGGGCGTTTGGGTGCCACCCCCACTTCGCCAAAGAGTATTCAGATGTCCACGAGCGCAGCATACTGAAAGCCATGCGACATCCAAAAGCTGTGGCCTTTGGTGAGATTGGCCTGGACTACTCCCACAAAAACAACACCAGCTCCTCCAAGCAAAAGGAGGTAAGGTGAAATCTGACATCGCAGTAAGGATCATAGGCCAGTTGCTTGATTTTAAAACAGATGCAGATCAGGGTTTTGTGGGCAGAGGTGTGTGTGGTAGTTAATTTGATGGAATGATGACAGAGTAATGTAGACAGTGCCGCAGTCCATGTTTTGGTTTTCTGGTCCCCTCTGCAGGTGTTTGAACGCCAGCTGCACTTGGCTGTGGCCATGCAGAAACCTCTGGTAATCCACTGCCGGGATGCAGACGAAGACCTGCTGAACATCATGAGGAAGTGTGTTCCTCGGGACTACAAAATTCACAGGTGCATATGTGGGGGCAAGTTTATTTGCATGGAGATGAAGAGTTAATCACCTGATGTAATAACTTCATTTGAGAAAAAAAAAGATTGTTGGGAATTGTGAAAATTAATCAGCCATTTGGCATTTTCAAAATAACAGACAGGTCCAAAGGAAGAGCTGCATTGTTTGTTCATTTGTCCGTTTGTTATGTATTTCAAACATAATCGATTCCTTGCATTTCTGCACTTTTCAAAATTACATTGATTTACTCAAGATGTTGACAGAATTTCATGAAATACTTGATCTCACATCAGGATTCTTCCACAATTTAGCTGTTACTGTAATTGCGATCATTGTGGTTGCAAAAATCTTTCAGTCTGTCAGTGTTTTTTTCAGTGCAGATTGTGGTATTGTGGATTCTTGATCATCACAGCAATTGTGACCTCAAAACCTTACAATGGGACAAAAAGGCAAATACACATTTTGCTTTAGAACCTTTTACTTGTTTGAATCAAATGACATCAGATCAAAAGTGAAACCGAAGTCACTGAATTATTTGCCTGCTTCTTATGTGCAATTTTTGATTTTATTCTGGCATTCTTGTTTCTCTCATTAGTGATTGTTTTTATTCTTTGTGCTGCAGGCACTGTTTCACAAACAGTTATCCAGTGATCGAACCCTTCCTGACAGAGTTCCCCAACTTGTGTGTGGGGTTCACAGCCCTGATTACCTACCCAAGAGCCACAGAGGCCCGAGAAGCTGTCCGCAAGATCCCTCTCCACCGAATCGTGTTGGAGACAGATGCACCATATTTCCTACCAAGACAGGTGAGCTTAAGTTAAAGTCCAAGGCCATTCAACCCTAACACTCCATTTCCAGTGACATCACTGACATGCAGACATATTTCCACCTGCTAGTTTGTAGGATTAAGTATGGAGGAGACACTTAATATTAGTAGTTTTTGGAATGAAAATGGTCAGGTATTGAATATTGTCACAAAGTATTGGCTATAAAACTGTTCAAATATTGGTATAGTTAATAATAGGTATCCAATAAAGGGACAGTAGTGCAACAGTTAAAGGACAACAGATCTCTTGGTTCTGATTCTGAACCTTTAGAAAGGGGGAAATCATTCATTTAGTGCCTTAAACCTGGCTCACTCTCACTCTCTCTCTCTCTCTGGCCCCGGCTCTTCAGGTTGGTAAAGACGTCTGTCAGTTTGCCCATCCTGGCATGGGCATCCACACCCTTCGGGAGATCAGCCTGCTAAAGGGAGAGAGCCTGGCCACAGTCTTCACCACCATCCGACGCAACACTACTCAGCTCTATGGCTTATGAGCTTGATGTTTAGTATTCCATGTATAATTTGACATAGGAAAGGTAAGTCTCTGTGTTCAGGGCTGGTTTGTTTGTAAACTTTAGGCTTTTTGTTGTAAGCTTAGATTTATCAGCCCTCCTTAAGCAGATTTCAGAAGCATGAAGTGGTCCAGTTGGTCTGTATTCTTGTTTTAAAACGTCAAAATGTTTAGTAGTTGATCTCGCACTGGTGGGGAAAAAATGTGAAAAACTGACTTGAAAACAAATACCTTTTGTCTAATGGAGACTATATTTTTTAATCTGTTTTTTCACATGCAGATTATTGTTCTTAATTATAATAATTAATATGATAAACATTTGTTTGAATATTTTATTTTATGTTGTTTGCTGTGTTGCGATATTTTGACATCCCTTATTTGTTCTTCATTTTTCTGGGTGTTTGTGTTTCTCATCATTGTGATATAGTTTGTTTTTTGAGACAGTGCAGACAGTGCAGAAAATTAAAAACCTTTCATCCTGTGTATTCACCCACAAGGCATTTCATGTCCATGTACTCATTTGCGCACTAATTAAAATGACATCTGCTCTTCTCTCATTGGACTTCTGTGATGTGATTTCTCAACTGAAAAAATAAATCACTGATTGCCAGGTGAGGTTATTACTTACATTGAATATTCAGAATCGGTAACTATGTTACATGGAATATTAAGTACATGAAGATGTACTATAGAAAACAAATATTCTGTGTAATGCCATATTGTGAGGTACACTTTATCTATTTATTTTTTTTACCTAGAGCACGGTTGAGCTACTGCCAGACAGAGTCAGGAAGTGGCTCCGAGACAGGTCCATTTGCTTGCTTTTGTACCACCTAGTACTTCACACCCATTTGGGTTGAGTGCTTTTATTTTGAGAGTAGTAAACATTGCCTTTTGGTTATATTTTTTTAGTGGTTTGAGTGTGCTATCTTTGTTAGGAGGACCAGAGAGGGGAGGATTAGATTAACAGTAAATGGATAGAGGTGCCTCTGATCAATCAACATTAACAAGGTAGAAGAGGCAAAGTATATGGATTACCTCTTGTTGCTAGGTTTTCAATGAGGGCTGCATTTCAGAAAGTTGTTGTAAGTCTCCAGAATGTAGGTCAGAGCGTTGTGTCCTTTTATGTATGTACACTTATTAAAGACTGCGAGTTAGAAAGCAGGAGGGACACCCTCGCATCAGAGCCAGACAACCTGTAACCATCAATAAAACACAAAAGCATCCAGTGTTGTGTTTGTGTCCCTCCGCATTTGACCTAGTTCCTGAGATTTGAACAGGAAGTTTTACAGCCTCGCCCCTTTGAGTATGTAATTTGATGTTCTCGCCATGAATAAAATAAAAATATGATTACCAGTGTAAAGGCAGGAACTTTGAAAACCTCAGGACGAAAAGACAGCAGATCAATTGAAAGTTTAATTAACAAGGCATATGTGGGTCTCCACATTGAAAGACAATTTGCAGTGCAGTGCCTCAGCTTGCAGTGGTCCTGATTAGTGTTGGCTGCCAAAGAATATTAACATTGCAGGTGAACAGTTCTTAAAAGATCCAAACACAGATTTGAATACGAGCAGTTTGACTCATCTACTGCCAGCAGAAAATTTTAAAATGTTAGTGTTGTCTGATAATTTATTACATAGCAGCAAATTTTGTGTATGGTGCTGTGTGACCTATTCATGACTACGGTGTTATGACTGGCACAAATGAACTCTGAAGGTGAATTTTTAATCCTATCATAATTTCCCCATGCTTTTACACACATTTTCACCTTGCTGAACAGTTTTTAGGATCGAATTCGGGAGAAGGCTTCATGTCCTAAATATATTCTGACCAAAAAGGCAGATGATCAATAAGCTCTCCTGAATTTATTAAGTGGCATTGGCTGCACTCTCCTGTCATGCATTCTGATGTAACTAGTTAAACCACAGTGAGGGAAGAATGCCTTCAAGAGCTCTCATGGGCAGAAATTAAAAATAAAATTCAAATGATGAGACAACACGTCTGAGGACTAACTACACTAGCTTTCACTATTTTAATTCATTAATTTCACTACTCAATCAAAGTCTGGTACAGGACAAATTTCTGGAAGGCACTGTGATTGCAAACTGGAAACTCTTGTCCTTGATACTCAACGTTCTGCTGGTTCCTCTGCAACAAAAAGAGACATGATGTTAAATAAATAATGTCTCAATTGAATTGCATGGACTGTAGGGACCATGATGAGGTTCCAGTCCCATTTGTCTACATCAAATAGAAATGTTAAGGTTCACCTGCTGCTGCTGCATTTTCTAGAAGATGCTGTAGGATTTTCTGCAGCGCGACACCATACTCCTCAAAGTCCTCCTCTCTCATGGTGACTCCGATTTCAAAGGGGGCACTGATCTTCTCAAAGGAAGGGAAGATTATTGAGTAATAATGAGTATTGTGGTTTCCAAAAGCCTTAGGAGAAAAAGTGGCATGCTGTACTGCATGACTGTCACTCACTGTGATATGATTGTCCTCATGGGGTTGATCAAGCTCCTCCATAGCTTGCCGGCCGGCTCGAGGAGACTTCCCTTTGCTCTGTGTTTGACAGCGCAGAGAGTCTCAGGCTTGTAACAACCTCAGCTTTACATTAGACACCCGAGTGCAGTCACATCGGTCGATAAGCACGCATGGAAATGATTACAAAAGGACTGCCATCGCTTGTCAGTGTACAAAATGCCAAACAAAGGCATGAGTAGCCAATCGAACAAGTTCAAAGTTCAAATGAGTTGTATGAAAATGTCCTCATATGCCAGAGGAAGAGCAGTTGTCAAAGGATATGTCTTACCTGGGGTTTCTGAGAGGGGCTGAGGAAGCTGGAGCCCGCGCTGGTCGACTTGCACCACAAGGCCAGAGAGCACAGCAGCAGCACCATCAGGGTTGTGTTTCTCTTCAGAGGCATGGTGACAAAGCGAGATGACCTCTACTGCTAGATCTGCTGCACATGATACACAAATTACAATGCAAAGCCTGACCTGCTGACTTTGCCAGTTTTGCTCCCAATAAATAAATGACATTAACACTCACCTTATACTCTTTGACATGTAATTTGGTTAGCGAGGTTCCTGCCCTCTTTATATACCTTTCACCCTCTTCCTCCCACCTTCCCCGAGGTTTGAAGGGCATTAGACATAAATGTAAGGGGTGGCTGTGATTGCCGTGTCTTTGTTGCAGTGCACTGGTCAAATGTTTGGGCTGATAGCAAAGTTGGCATTGCTGTGTTGTGACCTGATAGCCGGCTTGTTGATCATGGTCTTAGGAAGGGATGATGGACACAATAGCTTTGCTGTTATAGAGATACTGATAAATGCCTTTAGCACTTGTCAACCTCAATGCTGTAATATTTGAGCTGTCATTTCCAGGTACAGACTTGTACTATACCAAACATACAGCTAATCACCGTCACTGTAAACCCAGTTAGAAAACCAACTATAAATCACCATGGTTTCAATGTTTGGCCAACCAGCTGATATTTGCAGTTAGGTAATTAAACCTTTCATCTGTCCACAATACAGGGTCACATAAGGAAACAATGAATGCACTTTCCTTTTACACTTATTTTGTTTGAGGTTCTGGCAAAGCAAAGTCATCTAACCCAAAGCAGGACATAACTACTGACTCATCACAATGTGCCTCACTCACACCCCTCCTAATGCAAGTACATCTGCACCTTTCTGAGGTGATACCATATGAAACAATTATTATTGTGACGGAGCAAACTTAACACTGTGGAATTAGCACCAATAAAATGTTTAACATCGCACAAAAAGTAAGGACATTTGTGTTTGCAGAGAGATATCTAGATGAGATTCTGCAACCAGTGGCAATCCCATATCTCCACAGTCTGGGACCGAACTCTATCCTTGCTCACTGTTGTGGCTGTGTACAGTTCTTCCACACGCTACTCAAGCTCCTGTTTGTTAAATGAATAAATCGTTAAATTGCCAATATGTCTTGTTTCTTCAAACTTCAATCATCCAATCCACCAAACACCAAACAAGAGTCAATGGCATTAATATAATTTCCAACAGTTCCATGTTGTTGTTTTTTACTTAAGGAAATCCAAAAGACTAGCTTCCATATTTCCTAAATGCACAGGTGTCATCTGAACTGCTGACAATAGACTTGTTAATTTGTTAATGATATTTTTAAAAAGATGTATAATACAGAAAATCCTGTTTTTTTTTTTACATCTTGAAGCATCTCTCTCTCTCTCTCTCTCTCTCTCTCCCTCCTGTTGTGCAAATTTTGCAAATACTGATACTTACTAATACTAAATACTAATACTAATACTAACTTACAAATACTAATACCTTACCTTTGTAAGGTTATATCTGAATACAAAATTTTGAAGAAGAAGAGATGAGACAGTCAAAATCAGACCCATAAACCAGTCCAACGGATTGTATGCGGGGCGTAGGGAGTGTGTTCATAACAGCCACTAGATGGCGGTAAAGAGTCATGCAGCCAGCGGGTAAAGCACCAAAGAAGAAGTCACTGCTCATGATCCGCCGGAGAAGAAGTAAATGTTGACTCTGTCCGCACTGAGGAGATAATAAACATGGATAAAAAGAAGAAACCTTTCGACGTGACGGCCTCATCTGTGAGTAACATAGTCAGCCAGCTGCTGGAGCATTTCCTTAACGTCTTACATCTCTGCATTATGTTTTATTAAGCGAGGAAAACTGCCTGCCTTGACAAACACAGCGAGTAAAGCCAGGCTGTGTTGCTAGCAAAATCTGCTAACTATGTTTTGTGTTTTGCCTTGTTCCTCACAGCTGGTGGACCTCAAAGCTGAGCTGTACAGGAAGCAGGAGCAGTTCAAGCAGGAAAAACTTGGACAAGAAAACTCTGGAGCTGGGTTCAAATTAAAGAGCAAGGACAAGGTGTGTACTCTGGGTTGAGGTAAACATTTCACATGGTTACATGATACAGCTGTAAACCCAGAATTGTGTTCATGTTCCTGGGTAGAAACCTGATATATGGAGCAAGCAGAACAGCGGGGTGTCGTCTCGAGCTCAGAGAGATGTGGAGCAGCTGGCCGAAGAGGAGAGCAGCCTCAACACAGCCAGGTGAGCTCAGCACCTTCACCTTCACCTTCACCTTCACCATCACAGTGCAAACCAAATCCTGCGACTCACCGCTTTCACTGGACATTGTCTTTTCCTAACAGGCGCAAGTTGGAGGAAAAGGCCAAACTCTATGAGCAGATGACAAAAGGAGACTTTCCCGGTTGGTGATGTATGATTTAATATTTATTCTTGAATGCTGTCGTGGAAAATGTTAAAGCCTGGCTATGAAGAGCATGAGGTTTGTCAGATGCTTCTGTTTTTTTGTCTGACATGGTATTTTCATGCCTTGTGATGCATCAGATGAAGAGACGGAGGGGCTGTTCCTGGTTGACTTCACTCAGAAAATTATTGACCAAAAGAAAGAGACATTTGCACAGAGGGAGAGGGAGAGGGAGAGAGAAGATGAAGAGAGAGAGTGCTCGTCGCCTATCCCAGCCCCTCAGAACCCAGATGAGGAATGGTAAAGTCTCAGATCAATATTTGAACGATAAGTAAACTTAAATTAGTACTGCAGGCATTTACTTTGTCTATTTCTTTGGATCCCATTTTGGTTATATCAACCTATTGTTTGTTTGTGTAGAAATGCAGTTCATTTCCATTAAATGATATTGATTTTTATTTTAGAAACAACGCAGTAACCACCACAGCTATTGCCACTATGCCCTCTAATAGTACTTCTAACAAAAATAGTACATGTAAAAATAGATTTATTACATAGTTAAAGCATTTAAAATCTATAAGTGCACTCCTCTCCTACTGTGTTTCCTCTCGGTAGGGTGGATTATGTGGATGCTTTGGGACGATCACGGAGATGCATGAAGAAAGACCTGCCGGAATTTCAGAAACTGGACCAAAATCTGAAAGGAAAAGGGTAAATATCTCACAAATAGAAACAGTTAAAAGATGCAGGTTGTGGCTTCTTAGAAGACTCGATTTTTGGTGTCAGTGTTGGGAATGCAGCTCGGTTGAATATGATTATTTCCCACAGAAGCGCCTCGGCTGAGAAGACGTTGCTGTCAGAGGACATGCGTCGGGAGCTGCAGAGGCAGGAGTGGGAGAGGGAGGAGGAGGAGGCGATGAAGAAGCCTGTCGGGCCGCTCCATTACGAGGACATCAGGGGCCAAGGTTAGCATCATGTAATGTCCAAAGCCTGCCTGCAAACATTTGGAATTGAGGGACTCAGTTGTAAAATTTACACTAGCAAACCTTTCCTCACTTGGTGTTTGTCAGAGGCGCGGGAGCTTGGCGTGGGCTACTTTGCATTCTCTCAGGATGAAGAGCAGCGCAGGAAACAGCGGGACACTCTGGACATGCTCAGAGACCAGGTGAGCGGCTTCTGAATGGATAGATACAAAACACAGAACACCACACTGCACTAAACCGGGCCAGTCTGCATATGAACGCTGTCCTAAAGCTTTACTCGTCGTGTTTTGTGCGCACGTCATTTATTCCACTTTCTTTTGTTTTCACCCTTATTTGTCTTGCTTCGTCATCTGTTCCCCACTGTGCCACCACTGAGCTGGAAAACAAATTTGAACGTATGAACATGTGTCGTGTGTTCATGTGGTGTATGTTGTACACTGCATCTTTTCTGTACAACACCTGAGGTCCTTTTTATATTTTTTCTTCTCTCATGTGTCATTCCTGTGTTGCATTACTGTCTTGTAATGTGTCGTCGCCCAATTCATCATAACACATAACTTGTGTACAGTTGTTGATGGATAATATATCAGTATCATCTGGGGTTTTGGATGTTATAATATTGTGATATAGCGTGGTCTTTTCCTGGTTTTAAAGGCTGCATTTCAGTAAAGGAATTTAATTTTCTGAACTTATTAGACTTGTAGCTGTTCTATTATTTACCTCTACCTGCTTGGTCATCATATCCACAGTACTAATGATTGTTTATCAGAAATCTTGTACGCAAATATATTTGAAAGCATCACTAGTCATACTACAGCATCATCTTAATCCATACCACCTCGTACTCTGAGCATGTATTATATTTGGTCAATGAAAGTGAATCATCTCAGGAGATTATTGATGTCAGTCTCACTTTTTCCTGCCCCTCTGTTTTTCTTCATTTTTCTTTGTAAACCGTCCTGTCCTCTAGACAACCGAGCAGCGTGGGAAGAGGGAAGCCCTGAAGGATAAGAGGAAAGCCATCCTGCAGGCACGGCTGGCCAAGGTCAGGCAGAGGAAGATGAAGAACGCTAAGCTGGATGACACTGATGAAAACCAGAAAGAGGAGGAAATTGGAGGTTAGAATCCTCATAAAACTCGCATCAAACTGTTAAATATTTGATATCGCAGAATTTGACCTGTTCGTTTTAAGAGTCTCCTTGTAAAGCTCAATATTTTCATGAATGCTGCTGATGGATTGTTATGAATTGTTTCTCCTAGAAGAGGAGGAGGAGTTGATGGGGCCCTCGCCCGCACCAGAGGAGCACCCAGAGGTCAGTACGCTGAAGAAGGTGGAGGTGGAGATCCAGGAAAGGAAAGACACCAAGCCTGGAGTTCCTCATGTCAGAGAATGGGACAGGGGCAAAGGTAAACCTGATGGCACTAAATTAATCTCATCATCTGTCGTGAGTACTTTGAAGGAATGCTAGGCTTGGTGCAGGTCATCTTGGAATGATTATTACAGGTGTAATGGTTCACCTTTCTGTGGTTTGCGCCTCAGTTTGTGGACCATGGTTTGCCTTGTTTCATGGTTTCACTTGAAAAAACTGAACTGACTCAGAATTAAGTTCTCTCATTTACAAAATTGTTGCACCCCAAGTAATAATGTTGGCCTCACACTCTGGTTTACTAAGACTGAGGTGAGATCGTTTTACAATCACATGTGCCATAGATAAGTTTGCCTGTTGCAGTTAAAACTTGTCAAGATTATGACTAGTCTTCTGTTTTAGTATCTGCTCTAAAAAAATCTTGATAAAACCCTCCTCTCCTTAACACCTTTTTTTTTTTTTAATTATTTCCTATTCCAGAATTTATGTTCAGTGAGTGGAAAAGTCGGCGTCGGGAAGAGCGAGATTCTGAATTCGCCCCTCCATCCGCGTACTTTACCGAGGAGAAGAGACCGAGGAAGGAAAAGACTGTCGATCAGGGGGAGAACAAAGCGAAAATGTCCTTTAAGTGGTCTAATAGCTCAGGAGCAATCTCTGAGAGCAAGGAAGAGCCACAGCCCAAGCCACCGCCTAAAGCAAACCCCTCACCTCCTCCTCAGCAGCAGCCTCCAGCTCCTGTGCAGCCTCCTGCAGGCGGCCCCCCTGGTTCAGCTCCTGACTCGGACCCTCAGCCTCAGTATCCCTCATCAGCAACAGGCCCTCAGTTTTCTGCCCCTTACAACCTGCAGTATCCTCCTCCTCCGTTTTATCCCCAGTTTCCTCCTCCTTTTCAGTACACCGGTCCTCCTCCTTTCCCTCCCCAGTTTCCTCCACAGTACGCCAACCAGTACATGCCCCATTA
>OMLB01043431.1:13651-35053 GCA_900302555.1 Myripristis jacobus | reverse complement strand
GCCAAATTCTGACTCTACCATCTGAATGTCTCAACAGAAATCGAGACTCATCAGACCAGGCAACATTTTTCCAGTCTTCAACTGTCCAATTTTGGTGAGCTCGTGCAAATTGTAGCCTCATTTTCCTATTTTTAGTGGAGATGAGTGGTACCCGGTGGGGTCTTCTGCTGGTGTAGCCCATCCGCCTCAAGGTTGTGCGTGTTGTGGCTTCACAAATGCTTTGCTGCATACCTCGGTTGTAACGAGTGGTTATTTGAGTCAAAGTTGATCATCTATCAGCTTGAATCAGTCGGCCCACTCTCCTCTGACCTCTAGCATAAACAAGGCATTTTCGCCCACAGGACTGCCGCATACTGGGTGTTTTTCCTTTTTTCAGACCATTCTTTGTAAACCATAGAAATGGTTGTGCGTGAAAATCCCAGTAACTGAGCAGATTGTGAAATACTCAGACCAGCCCGTCTGGCACCAACAACCATGCCACGCCCTGAAGTTGCTTAGATCACCTTTCTTTCCCAGCCTGATATTCTGTTTGGAGTTCAGGAGATTGTCTTGACCAGGACCACACCCCTAAATGCATTGAAGCAGCTGCCATGTGATTGGTTGATTAGATAATTGCATTACCGAGAAATTTAACAGGTGTTCCTAATAATCCTTTAGGTGAGTGTAGATCTATATTAGATCTATATTATTGTCATGGCTACCACTGAGCGCGATGTTATACGACCGTACGTGTTTGAGCCCGACTCCGATCCCGAACCACAGACGAAACTGGTATTGTGTTGGGTTGATAAAACAGTCGGCGCTGAAATGAGCCCAATAGACGAGCAAATTTGGACTAAAACCCTGCGGGACCCTGAAAACCAGGACCCTGGGAGTGATGTTATATGACCGTACGTATTTGAGCCCGACTCTGATCCCAAACCACAGACGGAAGGAGACACTGAACCACCTAAAATCCGTTTATTACAGGATGTTTCAGAATGGTAAGTTATGTTTGTTAATGTTGTAATGTTGTGAGCTTGTTGCCCTGGGAGCGGAGGCGTACTGGCAAATTTCGCTAGCTTGTGAGCTTGTTGCCTGGGGAGCGGAGGCGGACTGGCTAATTTTGCTAGCTCGTGAGCTTGCTGCCTGCGGAGCGGAGGTGGACTGGCTAATTTTGCTAGCTCGTGAGCTTGCTGCCTGCGGAGCGGAGGTGGACTGGCTAAGTTCGCTTGCTTGAAAGCTTGTTGCCTGTCGAGCAGAGGCGGGCTGTGGGCGGAGTCACCGACCTCATGACATCATGAAGTAACGGAAGTGCAATCCGCTCGTTTTACAGGGAGAGTTTGAAAAAAATGGGCTGTGTGCACTTTTCCATTTATCACAGGTTTAATGCATGGGACAGTATTTATGCGGCCCCAAGACCTTCCCTATCACGCAAAAACAACGAAAATTGCATTTTTTATGCCATGGGGCCTTAAACAAATAGTCACATTCGCTGACTACATAGCTCACCCCTACAAATTTTCATACAAGTGTGGAAACACAGAAAACAGGCCATGGCATCATAAACTCACAGAACCACAAGACACGTAGCAACATTCAACAGCTACCTACTCCTGCTTTCTTTATTTGACCTGCTCAGTAATTTCCATGTTAGATGTAACATGCAATGTGATGATTTCTTTTTAATGTTGTGTCAGCCTGTATCTGTCTGAAACACTTTCACAACACAAGTGTTAGCTTTGGGTACTAATCATGCACAGTATCTCACAAATTATCACAAAATATCTAAAATAAATAAATACATCAAAATATATAAATCAATAAAAACAAACAAGTGCTGGCACCAAATGCCATTTGTACCTAGTGTTGAAAATGTCGACCGTCATCCAAATCTTCACTGAGGTCTTGTGGGCCTGTAAAAGGAAAATAAATATTACTACTAAACATATGAACAAGGGCCCTATGAAATCCCAAAATCCATTTCTGCTAAACAGCAAAATAAGTGCATATTTGTTAACAGGTGACAAAATGTACAATAAATAAATTGACCCTTTATCTGGCTCCTGAATGGTCCCTGACTGACCAATCAGCCATTTTTCTTCTGCGTAGCCACTCCCCCCTAGTTGGACAATACAGCCTCCGCCTCCATTCACTACAATGGAATAAGCGTATTTTTCAGTTGCCTCGTATCAATATTTAATTCATTCAATGATTATTTAAAACTTTGTCTTAGTGAAAAGGAACATCTCGTGACTGGGTTCAACGTGTTTGTTCGCTGGAAGAAAAATAGTTTAATCTTCACGGAGCTCCGTGCTGCACCACAGAGAAACCACAACAACAAAACTGTTCCAGAACTTCTTGGCTGCCGAAGGCTAGGCTATTTCATTCACTTTAAAATGGTTAAAAGGTGTGCTTGGGGTAAACATGGGTAAAACAGTCTTTAGATTGGAGTGATTAAAATCTCCTGCTACGATGAAGATGCTCTCAGGATGTTTGTTCAGCTGCTTGTTGATAGCATCATGCAGTTTGTCCATAGCCAGCTTAGCACTGACACAGGGGTGAACATAGACTGCTGTAATGAAGACTGCCGTAAATCTCTCTCAGTAGATAAAAAGGTCTGCATTTGATCATTAAAAACTCAAAATCTGTGCAACAGTGTCTCTCGATAACTGTATTGTACATATCCTCTAGGCATATGGAAAGACAACAATTCAAAGATCAGACATATTTTTTGTGAAATTCTGGAAAATGACAATAGTGGAGGTTAAAGGTACTGCCAGTGCTGTGTTAATGGTTGCATTACAGTAAAACAGCATAAAGGCATGTCTTGTCTGCACAACAGAAACTGCAACATTCACTTTTAATTTGATCTGTTAATTTGATGTTGTTTTTGATGAATGCTCCCCAAGATAAACCAAGAGTGTCAAAAGATTTTCCTTGGCTGGAACATGAGCACAATTTGATACTGAGTGGCAAACTGTACATACAAAAAAGGCGAAAATAAACAGAAAGAGGAGGTCACATACTAAGTGGCACATAAATCAGCCACTTGCTGAACTTATCTGCTATCTTCACTTTGGCAGCATGGTACCCATTAGCCTATTATTTATGTTTTGGTCAGGATTTTTCAGGACTGCTGTTTGCATTCATGTGCCGAACAGTAGTTTCGAGTATTTTGCCATCTTAGCGTGTGTGAGTAGGGTGCAAGAGAAAGCCATACTTATCAACTCTTGTTTGATTTAGAAATCCCAGAGCTCATGCTGGCAATGCTGGGACACCTCTAGGTAGGGCTGGCATGTGTCTTGCTTGTGCCCAAAGACAAGATAATCTCTCCAAAGGTATGCCCAGCAAATTAATAGCTTCCTTTCCACTACTGCGCCATTATAAGCTAGATGTCCGAGCCAGACGGTGTTGGCACAAGCTCAGCCATGTTTGGCATGATAGTGGCTATTTATAGGTTAGGGGTTTTGGGGTCACCCTTTAAAGAAGTGAAAGTGAGAACCAACCAAATCTGCATCTTGGGGGTTAGACTAGTTACTGAAATTCTATGGTGGTCCAGAACTGGTTGCAACAAATGTCATTTTTGAACACAAGGGGGCTTACAAGTGTAGGCTAAATGGTACCTGAACACCTCGAACCAATGATCTACAATCAACTATGTAGTCAATTCATTAGACCTGATGCCATATGCTGCAGACACATGGCTGAAGAGAAGGACTGTGCTGCCAAATGATCACCATCTGGTAGTGAGTTGAAACAGTGAGGGAGGCTGTTGAAGAGACCTGGTACACTCAAATAGTGAAGGTTTACTGGTAATCTGTCTGAGGTCTGTTTCAGTTGACATTGATTCTCACCTTAGAATGAACTTCTCATGTATAAAATTCAAGGTAGGTGATAATGATTCAGAATGGATCCTGTACAAAACTTTTGCAACAAGCTGCACCTATAATGTTGTTTGCACTTCTCATGGAGGCAACCCATTTGTGCTGGTGAAAACCAGCAGTGAGTAAAGCTGCTAAACTGAAGAGGGTTTTTTGAACCTGTTTGATACAGGTGACTCTGGAATCAGCAGAGAGGTACCAAGGTCCAGAAAGACATTGTAGAAGCTGCCTGGGTGTGGAGGGGCTTTGGAGACACTATGGAGGATGACTTTCAGACAGCCTCAACAGATTGACCGGTCAGATCAGAGGTCATGCATTATTTCCCCACATTTTTACTCATTATCTAAAGTGGTGGGCCAAAACAAAATATGGAGGATAGCAGCAACATCAGCAAGATGTTTGTTAGATATGAGAAGATGCTTCAGTCCAAGCCCTTCTTGCAGGCTGACACCATACCACTGTTACCACAGGAAACAACTCAAGGAATGAATGCCTCCACCACTATTTCCTTAATTAAGAAGATGGACGTTTGTTGTTCAGCAAGAGATAACACTGATATCCGTTCAGACTGATATCAGATATGAACAAAGATGAGCCTTCAGGCCATTAACAAAGATGAACGTGAACAGTCAAGGCAAAAAAATTGGGTCTTTTTCAGCTGTTGTGTAAACACAGCCTTAGATTCAGGAGTCAGAGTAGTTCCAATCCAGTTGTGAAACAGTGGACATGCTTTTTATCCTCTCACAGATAATCAGGGGGTCATGGGAATTTGCTAATCCTGTTTACATGTACTTTGTGGATTTGGAAAGACTTAGACCACGTCCCGTGATGCATACAGAAGGCTTTGTCACCTCTCGGATATTCATGACTGGATCTCACAGCACAGTCAAGGTCTGGAGTGTCCTATTCAGTGATGTTATAGGATTGAATCTCTGCTTTATGTTGATGAAAAAAGGCTATTTTAATTACGGGTATGATAAAAATGTATTATATGTGGCCAGGTTGTTGGAGAAACAAATTTTAAAAAAATCTTAACTAGCATCATTTTATAAATATCAATGTACAACATACCAAGTTGCAATTGCCTGTGATTTTTAAAATTATGACTATGCTACCTTACTGCCTGAATAATATCTGGCTGGGTCCAAAAAAATAAAAAAACAACAAAAAAAACATGGATAAAGTGGTGAATATCAGATTGCTGACTACATATTAGCGAAAACCAAGTTGTATATATGGAAGGAATTCATTGTAGAACACTCTCAGCAGTTTTGCTGCTTAGCCAAACTGAAATGACAAATAACTTCCTCTTAATTGGAAAATGGAGCTTTATGTGACAGTGGGTACAGGTTGGGTTGTGGATCTTGCACTTACTGGATAGGTCCAGAATTAATTTAGAGAAAATTACAAGTAATGGGTCAAATGCAGTACTGACCTTTGCGGGTTTAGGACAGATAGGCCACAAGTTTGAAAAAAATATACCCATGCAGGACTCTGCTTCCAGGTTTGAGGCCATGGTTCTCTCCTGTAAAAACGGTAAATTTACCTTCACTCATGCTTGATGATTCTGAGGCTGACCATCAATTAGGTGCACTGGCTGCAGTAAGGTATGCATTACACTGTGTACCATGGTGGCTGAAAAGGAGCTGAGTCACAAAGCAAATCATCTCTGTATGAAGTTGTCTGTCTTCAGTCCAACCTTTACTTTTGGCCAGAAGATTTGGGTAAGATAGAATGAGATTGTGGATATATGGATACACTCAAGATGAAATTCCTCTATCGAGTGGCTGGCCTCATGCTGCTTAACAGTGTGAGTTCAGCAATTAAAGAGGACCTTGGTGTCCAACTCACTGCTCCTTTATACTGAAAGGACACAGTTCCAGGTGCATTCATTAGTGATTTAGTAGGAGGAGCCATCAGGGTAGACCAAGGACCTGCTGGAGGGATTACAAGTCCCTGATCATCTGAGTGCTTGAGAACCTCACATGAAATGCTGGAGGAAGTTGCTAAGGACCTGGGCTGCTCAGCCTGCCTTGTTGCTACTGCAGACCTCACCCAGATAAGCAATTAGAAAATGGATAGATGGAAACACTTAATTTCACTCCCCATTTTCCTTAGGACCTACCTCTGAACAACAAGCCTCTGCACATAAAATATAAGCATCAAGATTCGATTTACTGAAGACTTGCAGAATTGTCCCAAGATATCAGCCTTTAAAACCAGGAAGAGACAACATTTATGCCTTATGACCATACTGCAATATTCAAAATCCTATTCAATTCAAGTCAATTTTATTATACAACAGGGATCCCTCCCCAGGACGGACAGACGTGCAATGGATGTTGTAAGCACAGAGGAGCCAGATCATAGGAGCACAAAAGCAGTATAACAAAAAATATAATATAAAAGAAGTAACGTGAGACGGGGATGCCGAGTGGAGCCAGATGCTAGACAATACCTATACCACAATACCGATATAATATTGATATATTGCCCAGGGTTGAGATGAAGATTGTCCATAGTCATTTAAGTGACTGATGGGTTAGTCATGAAGCTTCCTTTCATCAAGGGCTCACATCATTCCAGATGGAGGGAAAGAGCAAGCTGCTGGCCTAGGTCTATTACAAGACATTAGTTTCTATGGCTAGCCTGTTAGCCGGTCCCAGTAATGCCCTACCATGGTCTATGTGTAATTCTCATAAAATTCCAGATTCTGCTGTCTGCATTGTAGTGAACGGCTTTAAAAAGAATAGGACAACCCCATCAGAACATGACCTCAGTTTTGACAGACTCTTCAACCGCACCTGCTATTCTCCACTAGCCTCAGCAAATGGTGGAAAGAGTAACTGTTAGCTTGGTAACACACACACACACATGCAGATTCTGGAATGTGGACTCACACAGGCACAGGCACAGGCACAGGTCTACATAGCCTGTGTGTGTGTGTGTGTGTGTGTGTGTGTATTGTGCATACATCCCAAGACCTAAATTTGCACTTTTATTGTGATAGTGTTTACATTAAATACAGGTACAGGTACAGGTACTGAGTCATTCAGGAGTTAAACAAGGGCACCCAAACATCCAGTTAAATTTTGTTTTCAACCCAGTTTGCAGGAAGGTCTGTGATTTGAGTGGGCAAGTAAAGTACTTTTTAATCTAATTCACTGTGTACATGAAAATGACAAAAATGGATTATCTCTGCATTAATTCCAAGTTTGAGTAAGTGGTAGGCAGCAGTTTTTCATGTCTTTTCAACATGTTTGGGACTGAACTGAAAGGTAAACTAGCTGAGTCGCTCTGTTTTGAATCAGCCTCCTTCAGTGAATCAATCTGTCAATCAATCAGTGAATTAATCATTTTGGTGAATGGACTGAAATTAACTGAATCACTCAAATGAAAGATAGTCCCCACTTTGGTGAGAGCAGCCAAACAAATGCCATCAGAGGAGGGGAGTGGAGCGTGCATGTGTGAGACCGACTGGCGGTTACATGCGAATCCTCTCTCTCTATCTATAGATTGATTGGGTTTTCTCTCTCTCTCTGCCAGTCTGCCATTAATTTGTTCAGAAGAAGTGAATGTTAGCAAAGTGCTTCCATCCAATGATCCTGGGAGGTCTTGATTCATCTGGGAGGTCCTCACCCATCTCACTGGCAGAGGTTACTGAGGAAGTTGGGAAACTCTGCAGTGGCAAGGCACCAGCAGTGGATGAGATCTGCTTTGAAATGCTTAAGGTTCTGGATGTTGTTGGGCTGTAATGGCTAATGTGTCTCTGCAACACATATCTGTGGAGTGGCAGATGGGGGTGGTGGTCCTCATTTTTAAAAAGGGGGGACTGTAGAGTATGCTCCAACCATCGGGTTTCACACTGCTCAGCCTACCCAGGAAAGCTTAGTCGAGGGCACTGGAAAGGAGACTCTAGCCAGCTGCAGGACTGTGGATTCAGGAGGAACAATGCAGATTCCATCCTGGCCCTGGAACAGTGGACCAGGGTAGGGTTCCCAGTAAGAGGTACCGAGGGAGTTTGGGGTGCGAAGTTCACTGCTGCGAGCCATTCTGTCCCTGATTCCACCAGGGATGTTTCTTATCAATTCTGTTTGAGATTTTCATGGACAGGATTTCAAGGTGCAGTTAAGGTGTGGAGGGTATCTGGTATGGCGACATCAGGATCGCAGGCCTGATCTCTGCACATGATGTGATTATGGTGGCCAGATCAAGCTGGGACCTTCAGCACGTGTTGGGGCAGTTTCCAGCCAAGTGTGAAGCGGTCGGGGTGAGGATAAGCAAAGTTCAATGTTACTGCCTCGAGCAGAGGAGTTCAAGTATCTTGTGGTCTTGCTGACAAGGGAGTTTAAAATGGGGCGGGAGATTGACAGGCCACTTGAGGAGGTGGCGCCAATCATGTGTTCGTTGTACTGATTTATCATGATGAAGTAGTAGTTGAGCCAGAAGGCAAGGCTCTCAATTTCAATTTGGTCAATCTTTGTTGCAACCAGCACCTATGGTCACAAGCTTTGGGTGGTAACCGAAAGCCGAAAGAATGAGATGGCACATACAAGCTGCAGAAATTATGAGGAGCTCAGATATCCGCAAAGAGGTTGGAGTAGAGGTGCTGCTACTACACAAAGAAAAGAGCCAGCTGAGGTGGTTCATGCCTCTAGGTAAGATGCCTCCTGGTCACCTCCCTGTGGACATGGTCCAGGCGCAAACAACAGGGAAGAGACTTTGGGGCAGACCCAAGACATGCTGAGGGGATTTTGTATTGCTGCTGGAGGATGGTAGATGTTGTCAGGGATAGGACTGCCTGGGCTGACCTCAGCCTGCTACCACCACAACCCTGTCCTGGATAAGTGCCTAAAAAGACTGGATGGACAGAAATGGCCAAGTCTAAAGTATACCCCTTCCTCCAAAGATAGTTTGACCAATGAACTGATTCCTGCCTGGTATCCACTGGAAAAGTCAAACATTGTATCTGAGCTCAGTGATGTTAGCAAAGTCGCCTTAACCAGTGACAGCTGGACTTGCATTTCCCAAGACCGAATAAAAGCAATAAAAATAAAAGCAGTCTATCAAGCGCAAGAAGGACCAGCGGTGTCTAAAGAAATGAGTGATGTTTTGCAAGAGTTTGGAATAACTCAACAAACAATGCACAATTAAAGCATATTTTTCTAGTGCCTCAGAACAACAAGGTGTGTGTTTGTTCCTTTTCCTTGACTTGCACATAACCAATTCAAAGGGTAGCCATGGATGCTTTCATAATGCAAGCAACAACGCGCTTTCTTCATGCGGTCATACCATGGGTGCATTTGTTTTGCAATTCAGGGTAAAACAGCATACAGCTCTCTTACCTATCTTATTGCTGAAAATCTGCATTGATATTTAGGAAAACGAACGGATATAAAACAATTGCAGCAGTACCAAAATTACAGTGGTTACATTTTGTAGTCATCCGTTATTCACATGCATGCCAAACCGTGTAGGGAACAGAGTAGTGGGGTAGTGGTGTGACCAAACTACATTTCATTACACCACTACCCCAAGGCTTTTTGGAGCACTAAATTTCATGGAAAACAAAATGTCCTGTTGATTAAAGACTTGGATACACTGTAGAATAGTGATGCACGGATCGGCTCTGATGTCATCTGAATCCACATGTGCACATAAATTATCCACCTACCACCCACCCAAATTAATAATTTTCTCCAATTTAGAGGCCAGTATCTGCATGGATATTTCAATCCACCACACGGTAGATACCTGCAGTGAGTGCATCACTTAGGGCTGGCCGATATAAACAAAAGCATGACTATCTGTGCTTTCATAAAATATTTTAACATAGACATTTTTGATAAACAATCCTTAGTAATGTGGATATGATGACCAAGCAAATAGAGGTATATAACAGAACTACAAGAGACTAATAAGATCTGTAAATAGCATCTCATTACTGTAATGCAGCCTTAAAACTAGAAGGAGACAACATTCATGCCATATCGTATTATGATATCCAAAATCCCACACAATGACAAGTCTTATACCACGATCTCAACATAATATTGATATTACCCAGCCCTACTACCGCACAACTTTTGAAATCATAACAGATTATAAAAGGACATGGAATATTACACTAACCAACAGGATTCTGTAGATTGTGATTTGATGACTGAAAAACTGGGATCATAGACGTTTGAGATAAGATTTGTTCACTGCAACTGAACTGAACTGCTCACACCAAACTGACACTTGAATAGAAGCTTTTGGGTTACCATGACGTGCTGGTAAAATAGAGGAAAAATAAATTACAGGTTTTGTTAGTTATTGTAATTGCAGATTTAGTAGGTCCATGTTATTCACTAAAAACAAACAAACAAACAAACAAACAAACACACAAACAAAAAAAAACTGCCAAATTACTGCCAAGTGAGCTGGAGATGACAAACTAATTTTATAAATAAAATACGCTGACCTGTCATCCCATACTAGAGTGCAGATTGGGCTGCACTTTTTTTTTTTCTTTTTTCAGGTTGACCTGTTGGGTCCTGATGAGTCCTGATGGGCTTGGGTTGGGTATCCACACTCCAGCCCATACTAGAGCAATTAAGTGGGAGCTGAAAAGACTACAGTAACAGTGTGATATTATAGTTGGCTCATAATGTTATTCGCAAATTCACAGTGACCCTACTCTCAGTTTTCACTGGCTGTTTACAGGATCAGATTTCAGATTAGTCTCTTCCCAGTATACATTAGCCAATAACATCCAGATTTAGACGGCGTATATCAAACATGTTTAATAGAACTGTAGCAGCTCTGACTTCAGCAGAGAAGAGTCTGTATCCCCAATACACTTCTCCATACTCTGTACCGAGACTGGACTTGGAGTTTGCCAACTACTCCTGACTCAGCCTGATTGTCAGTCTGACCTTTAATTGGAGAAAAAGTTGTGTAATATAATCTCAGCCTAACAGACAACAGACTATCAGGGACTCCAACATACCAAGTGCTGTTCGACTTATTAGTAGAGAAAACTGTTTTAACTGTTACATAATGTATAATTCAATGTTGTACTCTAAAATAGCATGTTTATATTTTCAAATCAAACTCATAACCTCCTTAGTGATGGTTAAATTAGGCTAAATTAGGAGTGAATAAATAAATAGGTGTGATATATTGCTTCTGTCTGCTCAATACATTTGTTAAGGCAACAACAATATGGCAACAATATGTGCTGCACAAAACTGGCAGTGTTTATTTGTCCTATTTTATAACCATATTTACATAAACTTTTTTTTTTTTTAATAAACAAAACACTACTTTTAATAAACAAAACACTCATGCTCATAACCTGGAATGCATACCTCTGTGCCAAACGTAACAAGTGGGCACAAAGTGAAAACACACATGTAGTTTGCCTGTTCCTTCATCACCACCTTGGACAGTCACAGTACCCTCAAAATCAATCCCTCAGTGTAATGAGTAGTATGGCAGCTTCACATAGAGATGAGATGTTCAAAATTAATGTTGATATTTTCTCTACTTACGACATGTCCCATTAAATATGCAACTTCTTTCTGGTGGAGAGCCCTTTTAATGAATTACACTGGAGCTTACCATGCAGGATTAGACACTTTGGCCAAACTTCATTTATAAATCACCAGGGCAGGCACAGTCCTGGGACACTGGTAGGGCTACACGACTGACACTTGCTTCTCACCAAAACAATCCACGAGAAACGTAAGCCTTTATGCGGGGAAATTATTTGGGGAGGAAAGCGCATTTTGAAATCACCCCGCGCTGTAATGTTTAACACGATAGGGTCGATAACTGAAGCTGGGGTATCCGACTGCCTTTGAGCAGCGTAGTGCATCTGATTGTGTTGTTATGAGCTAGGTTTAGCCTGACGGACCGAAACACCTTACCAGTGTACACACGCACACACACAAATAAAGAAACAGTGGCTCACCTAGAACGCACAGATCCGCTGCGGTGTTGTGGTTTATGTCTCCGCTATCATATTAGATACTCCAACCCCGACGATGCTGGACGTTTTTCAATAAGCTAACTAGCACAGCACAGCTAGCACACGTCTAGCTAGCCTTGACAAGTATGGCTTCTCACCGACGAGTCCAACCAGACCCCTGACAGGATGGCGCTGTGCTGTCCTAGCGTGGTTCACGGTAAATACAAGCATCCCCTGTGGGTCGAAGGCGACATGGCCGGTGCTGTAGTCACTCCTGTGGCTTATCACAAAGCCACGCAATTAGTTTCTCAGCCGGGCTGTGAGAGCAGTACACAGCCGAGGCGATAGTTCTCACTTCCGACTACTTCCGTCTTCACTGCGATACCGTTAGGCAAACCGGACTGCCTCCTTTTGTCTGGGACACGGTGCAAGGGTCTCACATTCAGACCAATACTCCTTTCTCCCCCTCTCCCTCTCTCCCTCTCTCTCTGTCAGGGGCTTATTTAATTTAGACCAAACAGCGTAAGGTTTTGGTAAACCTCGGATAGTGGCGTGACACGCAGATCCACGTCCCTAATACTTGTCTTTGCGTATTTTCACTATGTGCCTTTTTTTTACTTGCATTACACCATTGCAGCATCTCAGCCAATAACAAAGGACAGAATCCTTGAAAGAGCCCGCCCCTCCGCGCTCTATGGCTGTCAGCGCCAGTGTGGCTCACTTTGTGCTTGGTATCACGACTCCTTCCGGGAGACAGCGCACTGGTTCCCTCTGTGCTGCTGCTGCTGCTGCTGCTGCTGCTCCGCCTGGTGCAATGGCTGCCGGGCTCTGCTGCATGCACAGGCAGAAGCTGTGCTGAATCACCTCAGTGCAAAGGAGTGGGGGCTTCAGGGCTACCGTGTGCCATGTCTGCACAAGTTGGTTGATGTTGGCAAAAGAAAAAAAAAGAAAGCATACTCAGAAAGTCCATCATGTATGACTGCTGGAGGAGATGCTCCCTGGTTGGTTCTCAAGGGTTAATGATTTGCACAACCACCATTTTGGGAGCAAGGAACAGGAACCTTACAAGATGGCGCCACAATTTCTGCACGTGTGTTGAGGGGGGGTATACTAAGGACCTCTTCTGAAAAAAGCACATGTTGTAGGAAATGTTAAAATATAAATTAAAAAAAATGTTGGATGAATTGGGACCTTATGAGTTCAAGGTATCGTGATACCTTTTGCCTTTTTTCAGTTGGTCCATTACTCTATAGCCTTATTTACTCAGTATTTACTTCAAAATGTTAAGTTTTGTTGGCTTTTGACCTCTAGGTCCTTGGATTTATTAGAATGAGCACAAGAGGCGTTGTCAAAATTGTGCAAATTAACAATGAATACCTTAAAGACCAAGTAAGAGTTAATGAACCACGTACATTTTTACCTGTCATCCAGAAGATTAAAAAAAAAAAAACGTAGGCACAAGCAGGCATGTTGCAGCGTCCCTCTCAAGGGAGAAAATTTTGCAGCGCACTGCGCAGACATTAGACAGTTCCAAAAAAATCATCTGATACCACACTCAATGCTCCAGCCAGTAAATTACAAAGTTGTCTTCATAAATGTTGCTTTAAATCTGTGTTACTTTGTGGTCAATCCAGGCTGCTTTTAATTTGCCATTTTCTTACCTGCAGAAATGTCAGACCTCTAAACCCAAGGACTAAAATCAAGATCACCTATTAGCTGCACATTGGGCTTTTCACTCTAAAAAAAGGTCATGACACTTGGCAAGGCCTTTATGCATGATATGGCCACTACATGCAAGGCTTTGAGCTGGGGAATAGAAAAAACACACTGTCTTTCCTCCTAAATTTGTGACACTCCCCACCCCACTTCCTTTTACCCGGTGACCAGGTCCTTGAGCTCCAACTGTGGTTGCACTGGGCCTACCAGTTACCAGATATGATGTCTGTATGTAACCCTCCCATCATCAGCAGGTATTCCAGCATGTCATCAAAAAAGGCATAAAAAGTCAACTACTCTTCAAAATGTAACCACCAGTTACTTGGAGTAAGTGCAAGAGGAGGTTTCAGGTGGTGAAGTACTCAGTTGCACAACAGTCATAGTCATGGAGCTCCCTGGTGGCTCAGATGGTAGAGCGCATACCACTTGTCAAGGCTGAGTCCTTACCGCAGTGGCCCGGGCTTGAATCTGAGTCCAGGCCATTTGCTGCATGTCAACCCTTCTTTCTCCCCTGCCTTTCCTGTCCCTCTACTGTCACTATCAAACAAAGCAGAAATGAATTAACCTATGGGGAAAAAAACCCAATCACAGTCCTGTTTCACAATAGTCACAACAATCTGAGCCTGTCCTGGTACTGCACGTAAATAATGTGGTCTTGCCAACTTGGTTACTACGATATGTACTTTCTGTATTGTCACTAGATATGGGACACTGGGTGTAAATATTTTGCATGTTAAAACTTAGTTGCCAATCAGATGAGCTGTCCTCTAGAACCTCTATCAGCCCTCCCTATCATACGATGCTTGGACGATCCTTCAGTGGCTCAGCTAGTGCTGCCCTATCACTGAAACCTAGCAGTGGTACTTGGAGTGCACAACAGAATTTAGGTGTGGTGCAAAAACTGGACAAATCTCTGCTTTTGACTGGAACTTTCCAGGGTAAGTGGCCCCTTTCAGTGTCTAGTGACTGAGACATAGAAGTAGAATTGCATAGAATTTGCATATGCCTTTGGTTCATAGCAAATTTGTGCATTTAAGGGCGGTTCTTGTGGGTTTCTACAACTGTTGCCAAGATAACAAGCTATGCATTCATTGATGACACCACATTGGCAGAGGAGTTTGTTCAGATCTGTGAAGAGATCCAGGCTTACGTGATGCACACCTAACATAACATGCTCTTTCGTCATAGTGCTGTAAGAAATTGGATAAAAGAAGCCAGGAAATTACCTTTACTCCTTTTCCGCAGGGGCCGGTGCTGGTCCTCATCCAGTATTTGGTCGGTGCTCAGTTCAGCCCTCTAAGGACCGCCCCATGTTTCCACCAGTTCAGGAGCTGTTTGGGCGCTGAATGAACTATATGATGACATGAGGTCACAAATGGGGGCGTTCTCAACAGAAGTAGCGGACAACTGGAAACCAGTGGCACCAGCAAATATCATTAATTAAGATCTATTCCATTTAGGTTTACTAAGGCTTTTCCAGTAATTAATGTCATTAGTAACACCTGTGTTTTCCCTGCTATTTCATGTCAAAATAGCAGCTATAAAAAGGTCTATTATAATCACTGCCAGCTGGATGACTTAAAAATGTTGCCTTAAGAAAAAAAATCTTCACACCATCAGTTGCCAAGAGGCACTGGGGAGGACACATCTTGTGGTCCCTGAGGTCACAGGCTCATTGGATCTATACCGGGAAATATTTGGAGCTGGAAAATCTGTCACATTTGACTTGGCAGAGGGAAAATACATTTATAATGGCGAAGCCACATATATGTATGGTTTGAATGGCGTCTGATATAGGACCACTTTTGACCTCTAGAGCATTAACAAGCAATGTATCTGTGGGGCCTAACCACAACCCACATCCATAGTATCTGTGAGACTTTGTCTGGGGGGATACAATAATGTTAATAATGCTTGTTTTGTCACAGTGGAACCGTCAGTTAAGTTAGCTCATGTGGAATGATTGTTCAGTTCTGCATTGTTTTGTTTTTTTCAATTTGTCTCTGATGTTGACTAGCAGGGTAGCATTCAGTTCAGTTACATAAACTAGCATAGTTTCTGGTAGTAGTCAAGCAAGCTTGCCACCATCCTCTTCAAGGCAATTGAGCATACAGGAGTGACATCAAAATCGGAATGGGAAAACCAATTTCCAGTAGCTGAAGGCTTAATTTTTCATATGGCACGCACAGCACTGATGCTGAGTCATAAGTTGTGATCACTCACACTTGGATATTTAGTAGGACTCATGCGCAGTACATACTGTGGGTCTGCATGTGTTCATGGTTGATGAGCTGCTTGTACACTCTGAAAGCTACCCATAGTTGCTGGCTTGCTCTACTCTGCTCAATTATGGGTAGCTCAACTGATCATGGCCGATAACCACGAAAAGGTCATCTCTGGTCAGCTTTTCTTGGCTAACAAGCTTGTTGACCGTCCATGCACTGGTTGAGTTTTCCACTGTTCATCCTTATAGGAAATGAGTGGACAGCTAGTGTTGTTGTTGATCATGTTGTTGATCATGTTGATTGCAGTGTGAGTGAGTGAAGCTGGTCGCAGAGTTGTTTAGAAGTCACCGCTGCAACAAGCAGGAAACTCAGGAAAACATGGGCCCAGCTATATTCCTGGTGTGCGAACTCTATAGCCTATGCAAGACTTATTATTGTCAACGGAAATACTCTACATCTACAGTTTTTTTTTCTCCTGCAAAAAAAGCCTTCAGGTGGGTGACAATTGAAAAAACAACATTAAGTAAGGTGTTGGGCCACTACAAGCTGCCAAAACAGCTTCATTGCCTTGGTATCTACAAGAACTCTGCTAGAGGGAAGCAACTAGAGTGTGAATACCCAATCCAGGACCGTCAGGACCTATCAGGACCCTTCAGGACCCTTCAGGACCCAATGGGTTGGGTATCAGGTCAGGTTTGGTCACATTGGTGTTATGTCATTGAATTATGCACCTACTGTCTGTTCTGGGCAACTTCCTGTGCAGTGCTGGAGTTTACTTGATGACACTGAAAGCAACACATCGGCTATTTCAGGTATTGAATGAAATCAAGCAATGGAGGACAAGCAAAATCTTGGGCTCAAGTTGGGTTGGATGATTGATTTACTGGCAGTGGGAATTACTTGTTTAGCAAGGACATTAAATCAAAGTGTCAATGATCTACTAAAAATACAGGTAAATGCTGAAAGGTACTGAATTAACTTGCTCATGACTTACCATGCTGAGAACCTAATCACAACCATGGAACTTTATGAGTGTGTCCCACAACACTTCAGGCACTACCTGTTGATGAGTGGGTTTTCACAATTAGCAGATCACTCCTCAGTGTGGTGACTGAATAGCTTCAAACAGCCAGAAAACCAGCCAGCCAGATGTGGAACTCCAGTTTCCATCTGATTGACTACCTCATTGTCTGGGTTAGACAGCATAGTGATGTAGGTGGTATATCACAGTGTCATTCATCGAGTACATAGTTCTGTTTAGCACTGTAACATGACTGCAACCACAGATCAATCAATGGAGGTCACTGTTGTTCGTTTTGGGAAATTGCACTCCATAGATACATAAACTAAGTACTTTATGACCTTCAGTCAAAGGATTTCAAGGAGCTGGAAACAACTCAGTCAACTGCAGAATTTCAGTCTAATTGACTTACTCAGTATAACCAAAGACCATTCAAGTGCACTTGGCTTAACATGTAGCTTGTTACAACTGAGATGATGAAACTGTTTGGTTTGGTGAGCTGATACAAGAGATGACCCTTTGTGCAAAATAACTGTTGTTTGCCATTTACAAGTGGAAAACAGGAAAAAATATTATTCAAGCTGGCACAAAACATGATAACTGCACAGTATGTTTGGCATACACTGCACATAGAGCCGGCCATGCTGGAGCCCTAGGCTTATAGCATGCATACTCAGTAGTGGGATCAATCACCTAAACTATAAAGTTTCCATCCAGACACTGAGACAACTGTCAAATGTGCAACATGAAGGAGAACAACGCAGCAAATTCTATGATGCAACAATACACTTGGGAAGTGGTGGTCAAGTATAAGCTCAAGCTTACCTTCTTGAGGAAAAAAAATATCACTGGAAGAGATAGGAAAACATCGATTAACAAAGGGCAGACAGGGAACCATTGGACACAGAGAATTCTAACACAATAACCTTTTCACCTGTCAGGGAAGATCCATAGAGCCACTCAATGCATGGGGTCACAGGAGTCAAATGGCAACACCATAGAACTTGAAGTGGAGTAGAGAGGAGTTTTCTATTCAAATCAAGCACAGCAGAATGGTTGGAGCAGTGGCCATTTTTATGCGCATCACTGCCACTACATTGGGCAAACTTCTGTATTCCAATTGGTGGTAACTATTTTTTAAAGATTTTTTTTGGCATTTATTTGACAATCACAAGCCAAGAGAACTAGCCAAAGGACCATGGCAAACAGCACAATGATCATTCTACTCCATTCAAGTTCTGAGGGCAACATCATATCAAGGATTTGTAATGTGATATGTGCCATAAATGGTGTTTATAGCCAAACATGTTACTTTAAGCAAATGCAGTGCTTATACCATTATGTTTAGTCTTTATTGCAGATAAGCTGTAATTCATTCAATTCTGTAATTCATGCAATTCTGTAATTCATGCAAATTCCTAAATCATTTTGGGACTTATTTGTACCAGGGTTTCTGACTAGTCATGTTAGGGAGAAAGTGTTAGTCTCCTTATAGGCTTGTTCTTTCTTGTAGACATGAGTGAGGATAATATTCAAACAGTGGTGCAGAGGAGAGAAAGCTCTGGCAAGACTCAGTCTCAGATCAGCAAAGGCACACATGGTCCCACAGGGAAAGATCTTACACACCACTCAGTTTTCTTGGCCAAAGCTGACCTACTGCTTACTGCACACAAATTCATCTCACAATTGTACAACCAGTACCAGCACCCAGTCAGGCACCCCTCACATTATCCAGAAAAGACAAATTTGACCTCAATAGTGAACTATGCACTCAAGACCAAGGCCTTCAATAAAATTAATTCATTCGTCAGTCCATTCTTAATGCCCACTAATTCCTATTCAGGATCACAAGGTGTGCTGGAGGCTTTCTCACCATGCACTGAGCAGAAGGCAGGGACAGGTTGCCAGCCCATTAAGGCTGACACACACACACACACACACACACACACACACACACACACACACAATTTGGTCAATTTAGAGTCTCCAATTCACTGATATGTTTTGGACTGTGGGAGGAAACCAGAGTACCTGGAATACAGGCACATAGAAAGGAACCGGGTAAAAGTTGGATGTCGAGGAGATGATGAGGAGCCTTCCCAAGTCCTTGGTGCTGGACATCTTCCAACCAACACTGATGGCAACATACCAGCCTTGAGTGCTGCGAACAACCGAGCGCCTTGAGGTGGTGTGGCCAGTTTCACCTCCTTACCATCAGCTAACTTGGTACTTGTCTTTCCGGGCTTTGTGTCTGAGCTCACATGGCTCGTAAGGCTCCACCACCACTGCCATTTTCCTAGTTCTAGGACTTGGATCATATGGAGGTTGCGAGGCTAGATAACATTCCTCCAATGGACAAAACCATGGCTGCCCACTTGGCACCTAAGCCCAACTTGGCAAGCAGCAAACCCACTCTTCTCAGTAGGCAGTGCAGATTCTTCATCTTTCAGCTCAAGAAAATATACCACGCACAGGTGCCGACCACCTGCGCACGTAACACGACCTTGCTGCTGCAGCCTTATCAAGTGGAGACACTATGGGATTTACACGAGGCCCTGGTTAAAAGAATTCCACCAAGCTGTTGGATGAAGACAAGGGCTGGTCCAAAAATGGCATTTTCTTTTTGAAAACATTTTATCCTAAGTCCAATTAAACTTAAGATAATGAAATAATCTACTTGAAACTTAACAGAACTATCATTGTGCACATATCTGCAGCTATCAAATCAGCTTGCCATTGATGTTGATACTCTTTGTTGGGATTTGAAGGAAAATTTATTTTTAACTTGTTACACTGCTAAAAACAAAAACAATAACAAAAACACCCAGGGAATATTTGTTGTCTTTCTGTGGTAACTTGTTCATTGCTGCTCAAAACTAGTTTCTCATTTTTCCCCCAGTCATACCCACTCAAAACCACCCTTAACCTCTGCCATTTTCCCTTTTCTCATCCCATCATAACCATCTGTCATCAGCAAAGTCAAAAAAAGGTTCTCATGCACTAACCCAGACTACAACTGAGGGCTGCTTCCACACCATATGTATTACAAGCTCTATTCATGCTACCACCATCTGGTTGTAAATGAGCTGAAGTTTTGAAGTGAAGAACCAGTACTGCAACCGTTCCAGTGGGCTTGTTCCCATTGGTTAGCAGCCAAAGAACCACAGGGCTCCAAATAGGGAAAAAGACTTACCTTGAGGTTATAGTTCTTGCCAACATCAATGACAGCTGTAACTCAACTGCCATTAAAAAGGTGGCAGGCCGGTGTTTGTGTGTGGAGTTTGACAGCAACATGGAGAAGCCATTTACACTCACTATGGTTATCCACTCCCAGTGTTTTTTTTTTTTTTTTTTTAAATAAATAACTGGTACGCCACATGACTGACTAGGTCACATGACTGTGTATACAGGCTCAGGACTTGAGGCTGGGAAGGAAGCACTCAACCCAAGAGGAAGCTCTAGTTCTCGACAGGAGCAATGAAATGTAACATTTTGCCTACACTCATCCAGTTCTCTGCATCTCTGCATGAGGTGCACAATCAGAAAATACTCCATGAAGACAAACTGAATCTTGATAACGGAGGTTATTTGAATTACAAGTCTGGCTCCTTACTGACTTCAAAGGAAGATGAATAACTTGACTGAAATGAATTACTACTGCTTGATATGCTCATGGCATTTAGTGTCTGACACAAGAGCAATGCTGCAACCAACATCTTTGAACAGTTTTGATGACTAATTGCTTTTTGCTGCAAGGTGCAATGCTTGAGGCCTTGGATTACTGTGCAGCACCAATCAGTAATCACTTCTACTGTAAAAGAACCTCAAAACCACAAAACCCCAACAATCTTTTTGGAGCTGTGTAGAGAATATGTGGCATGTAAGGATATTTACTATACCAGTTCAGCAAATGCTGTTAATTCTGTTAGCCCCTCAAAATCTAAATTTTAATGTGTGCTGGAAATCCGCATCATGCCTAACATTAAGAGTTTACCTGTGCTAAGCATCAGACATCACACATCTCCCTGAAATACTTGACTATCTTCCCCCTGCAGTTCCTTTCATTGCACAAAAGATATACTGATTTCTCCCAATCCATGAAACACTCATGACAAAAACAATCTGAATAAAAATAAAATTGAAATTGTGGTGAACCATAATCAATGGCGACATTAAATATATATGATTATATACTTTTAGGAACAAAAATGCATGGTTCATAATGGCAAATGCCAAGTGTGACTAAAGACCAATTTCATTCCAGACACATAAATTGTTTTGTACAACTTTAATTACACAATTATGAATCCACTCCATGACCAATTTATTCAAGAATTATATTCTTGTATGCATGGACATAATTTCACATCACATTGAACTGGCAAAAATCTGCAAATGTATGATACATGACAGCAAAATAGTGTTTAAAAAAAAACCCAAAACAACAACAGTGTAAAGCAAGTTAATAATTTTTAACCTAAACATGATGGATTTAAAATTAACTACTTGATTAGCTGGTAGAAGAATACTTGGTTTAAATATTTCCTCAGTTTCACAAAAATCAGACCAGTATGTCAAAGCTGTGTCCACATTTCCCTCAACATTTGTTTTTGAAACCAA
>OMLB01043431.1:0-13618 GCA_900302555.1 Myripristis jacobus | reverse complement strand
ACAGTTCTTTTATCTGTAGACTACCTCAGAAGTAAATGGTATGTGCCTAATACTAATACTTTTTGGTCAACATTTTATTTATGGCAAACCAGTGAGTTGTCAGCAGTTGTACCAAAAGCCACCCACAAATACATTAACACTTCCTCCTACTCATGCCAATCAAAGTAAATATATATACATAAATAAAACAACTTGTAGAATCATTTTATTTTCATGTGTGCCGTTATTTGTCATGATTTGCAATTATTTGCATTTGTAAAACTCAAACCCACTAGCAAAGCCCAACAGCTTGATTCTTGGCAATTACATAGTTAGTGGGTGAAGAATGGAAACACGTGAGGTTCAACATACAAGTTACCCAGACTTTTCTGAGCCATGAGAAGTCTGGTGCTGAAGAAATGTCTCCAGGCATGAGAATGTCTCAGTGCACTCAGTGCATTCATAGAGAACCTCAGTGGAGGCGCCTTTCTCATCCCGAGTTTGATCCATATAGTCATCTTCTATATCATCCGCATTGCCCTTACTTAGAACAGGATCCTGACTAGCACCAGTGGTGTGAGATAACTGTCCTGCAACATCTGCTTCTCTTGAGCTTGGATGATTTTTCAGGTGAAGGTCCAATGAAGAGGAATTCCTGAAGAGAGCTGGACATTTGGGGCACTTGTGTGTCTCACTAGGCTCCTTTTTGTGGTAGCGCAAGTGCCTTTGGTAGACACACAACAGCCCAAACTTTTTCCCACATTCCTGACACTTGTAGTTTACCCTAGCTTTAGCGGCTGTTTTTTCAGGTTGCTCCTCGTTCTCATGCTCATGCTCTTCTTCTACTGGTGTTTGTTCATTGTCTAAAGAAGTCTTGTCTTTCCCTTCCTTGTAAGAGTTTAGGGCAGAACCAAGTTGGGGGGATGTATGCAATGCCATGTGCTTCAACCCTGGCTTCTTTTCTAATTCGAGTTTGTGATACATAGCTATATGCCTTCTCACATCACAGCGCTGAGGAAAGTGTCTACCACAGAACACACAGGTGTGCATAGTACCCTTATGGTATCTCATGTGCCGAGATAAACTACTAGAATGATTAAATACACGATGACAGTGTTTGCAAGGATGCAGTTTGGCATTGGGATTACCCCTCCTTCCACGTCTGCCTTTATTTCCCACTCTTCGCTTCAATGCTTTTTGTGATTCTTGATTCAACTGGTCTATTTCTTCCTGAGTCTGATGTGTGAGATGGTGCTCCTTCAGGGCTGTCAATTTCTGGAAACGGTCCCCACATAAACCACATCTATATGGTGTAAAAGAGGAATCAGTATCAACTGCGTTGCTTGTATCTTTAAGGGCTTTACTCTCTACATTCATCACTTCAGTAGATGCGCCATTACTGTGAGACTTTTCATGTTGTGGAGCTTCTGGTGTCTTAGAGTTCACTTCAATTTCTGGTGCCAATGTTGCACTGGGTTCCTTTCCTTTGCAATGGTAAAGTGAGTGTGTCTGAAAATCTGACAGCCAGAAAAAATTTAACTTACATTTCTTACAAGGATATGTTTTCTCAACCCTTCTCTCCTGATAATTCTCAGACTTGCCCAGGGGTTTAACCTTGGTGGAGAGGTGATATTCTTTTTGATGAGAATTCAGTGCATCCACTTTGAGGAATCGCTTTCCACAATGTCCACAGCAGTAAAACCGTTCATGTGCATGGTCTTGTAGGTGTTTCTTGAAGTCCTCTCTGCCTTCAAAGATCTTGCAGCACAATGTGCACTTGTAACCTCGCTCTGTGTTTCGGTACTGTTGGTGACGATGTAAACTCAGCTGATTGTTAAATGATCGACTACAAATTTCACAACGGTAATGGCCCTGACGAGATTTGTCCAAGTTTAGGCTTCCCTCTGTTGGCCTTGCCCTTAACACATCTCTATAAATAGAGGAATGTGGCAGAACAGTTGGAGACACTGATTTGGTGGGGGGTGGGAAATGTGTTGGCAGGACACCAGGAGATACCGGTTTGACAGAGGCGTTAAGTGACTGGGCAAAGCCATTTATTACAGTCAAAGTACCATTTTCCTGTAGCACATATTCTCGAGGGACTTCAAATCCATTGGATGAGCCATCTAAGGAAAATGACTCCAAAGGTCCATGAATGGCCATATGGGTCAAGACATTAGGGTACTGGCTGAAACCATCGCCACACTCAGTGCAGATGAAGGCACTTGACTCTGCACCAAGCTGTTTTGATGCACCACTATCCTGGGAGTTGTGTTTATCCATGATCAAATTATGATACTGTCCTTGTACTGATGGCATTAATCTTCAGTCAGTGAAAAGGGGCGGTAATCAATCCAGGCATCCACAAAGTTTGTTTCCACATGGGATTCAGTATGACAGTTCTGTCAACCAATTGTCTGTCTTTGAGTTGTTAAAAAATAAAAAAAATATATTTCCAATCTTCATTCAGCTCTCTGCCGTTGTTTTCTTGATATATCAGGACCTGAGGGTGGGGATAAAAAAAAGAAAAACAAAATCATCAACTCATCCAACTCTAAATACATAGTTTTTACAAAAATAATATTTTAAGAATGATACCCATTAACTGTGCAGTGCAGTCATTTCAAATAATCTAAGGCTGATAGGGAGCAAAAGCATGAGGTCAGGCAAGTAACGAATGCCCTCCACATTTACACTGACTAATATTCCGGAAAACTAAGAACACATCCATGTCGGTATTTGGGTCCAGCTTCAATTACCAGTTGTTTTAACAGTGTGACTGAGTAAACAGACTGTTCAGTTTTACCAGTTATGTCATCATTTATGCACACAGGAATAATTTAAAATGTCACTTCAATATTTCAGGTCACACAAGTTCAGATCTT
The DNA here is from genome assembly GCA_900302555.1 of Myripristis jacobus. Taxonomy (NCBI): domain Eukaryota; kingdom Metazoa; phylum Chordata; class Actinopteri; order Holocentriformes; family Holocentridae; genus Myripristis; species Myripristis jacobus. The sequence goes on along the minus strand of OMLB01043431.1, from coordinate 10,754 downwards.
ATCTAATAGTTACAGTAAACCTACTCCAACACCTATATTTTCTGTATCTGTAGGAAATACTGTCTGATTTATTATGCATCGGTAGATGACCAAAGTAAAAAGAAGTGTTTTATGACATGTCAAAACAGAAATCCAGGAAAACAAGCCCATGCATAGTGGGGTTTGGTAGCCAAATTCAGTCATAGTACCTAGTACCTATTCACATTTGATCAACTGGTGCCAAATTTCAGTACCTTAAGAGTGGGTTGTGTTGTGAATTCAAATAAATACTATATAATAAGATTTCTTATGAGCCTCTCTAAACATCCCTCCTTTACTGCTTGTTGCAAATTTGCATCTGGGTGAGAGTATAGAGAGAAAAAGAGAGAGCAAGACTACTACCCCACCATGCTCATCGCCTCTGGGCCGGCTCACACAGTTCAAATCTCTGGTTGAAAGGTGTCCCTGGTGATGAATATGCTACAACACACACCCCGGAGAGAGGTGTGAGTGTCTCTGAGGCTACTCACATTACCCTGTTTGTACCGTGCCCAAGCACGTTTGACCCCAAAATCTGGATTATTTGAATAGTGTGATCGCTCCGTTCCGTGCTTGAATACAGTACATTTCCCCTGTTCTGGCACGGTTGGAGGGGGTGTGCTCTAGTATGGTACGGGCGTTCAGGCACGAGTACATGCACGGTCACACACGCAGCGCGCAAACATAGATACGACGTAAATCATGACCGTCCCTCCCCGTTTCCTCCTGCCTCCGCAAAACTGTTTTATGTGCGCAGCGCGATTACCGGCGAATCGCCGCATTGCGCAATCAATAATCAACCATGTTGTCTGTGTCATTGTCTGTTGTGCTGCTGCAACTGCATATAAACAAAAGTCAATTTATAATGAAAGGTATGGCAGTCTGTGTGCGTGGCGCACCTGTCAGATCCGGCAGACCTGACCAGGTGGGCGCAGTGCCGGTGCGGTGCCGTCTGCTGGATCAGGTGGGCTGGCTGACGTGCATACCGGGAGCAATCACGCTTGAGCATGTTTGGGCTTTAGGTAATGTGAGTGCAGGCCAGCAGGGGACTGGGGAGGGGGGCATTTTTGCTTTACTACGATACGGAGCAAACGGCCCTAATGTGAGTAGGCCCTCTGTCACATTTTTCTTTGTTTGACACTCCTCAGGATGTGAACGAGGATGAAAGCAGAGACACATTGACTACGTTAACGCTAACAACACGCTTTTTTAACAACATGCATTTTGACGCCCGGTCAAACGCGCAACGATTACGTCACATCCAGAGCTCAGTAACTTCACAGGAACCTTCCTCTCAGTGGAGACATGGCAGTTGAGAGGGCCGACAGAGAAGATGTTCCTGTAGTAGTTCCTGCCCCCAAAATACTACCAGAAATGTATTCGGTGGAAACGGGCCTATTGTGAATCGAACATGCGCAAGCATAACTGAATATTCCGGTACGGGGCATTTTCCAATTAAGGTGTTTACATGGCACAATATTCTGGTTGGAACAGGCCATGGGTCTTATTTGGAATTTCCTCCAACCGGAATATGACCTTAATCGGGTTCAGTGCGTGTTTACATGACTTGTGTGCAACCGGAATATTGCAGATATTCGGAATAATACAGGAATATGGTGTGCATGTAAACGCGCTCAATGAGAACAAATCCCAAGTCGTTCCTTTTGGTCCCCAGGACTCCATTACATTAAACTGATCACCAACAGCTTAGGTCCACTGTCCATCGACCTTGAGTGCTATGCTAAGAACCTTGGCGTGATCTTTGACCCCACCATTAAATTTAACAAGTAAAGGCAGTAGTAAAATCCAGTTCCTTACAGCTTCAGACTTCAGTCGTCCTTGTCCCGCCTGCAACTGGTCCAAAATACCATGGCCAGGCTTCTGACTGGTTCCAAGAAGAGGGACCATATGAGTCCTATTCTAGCCTCCCTTCACTGGCTCACAATACCCTTTCGGACTGGTTTTAAGGTCTTGCTGTTTGTCTTTTAAGCCCTGAATGGACTGAATCGACTTGACTGCTGGCTCAGTCCTTTCCATGTCACCCCCCCTTGGGCCAAACTCCCTTTTACAAAGGGTTGGGCAGCGGAGAGGGTCACAGAAGCTTATCACAGCTTGCTGGCTACCTCTCTAAAGCTAGCTGGCGACTATATATGACTGGGATAGGTTGGAGGTTATAGAGACAGGTGTGGGAGGGGAGAGGGAGGTAGGGAGGGGGTTTATTTTGGGTGGTGTATTACAACAAAATGTAATTAAATAAAAAAAAATGTTGGAAATAAATAGTGCTCAAACTGAGAAGTTTAGGCTTAGTTTTTATGACTGAAATTACATTTTGTGTTATTACAGACAGGCAAAAGTGCCAATAGATATTGGTACCATTAGGTATCAGTGTGAATGGTAGTGGACAATATCCTGATTCAATACTGTCATGATACTTGGGTGTGGATTTGATATGTATTGCGATTTGATATTATGATTTATTGCACTTATAGTCCTGTTGCCGACAACCTCGCATGACATGCTTGGTGCCAACAAATTCCTTGGGTCATCTAGTTTCATATGATACCAATATTTTTTACTTCAATCGATTCAGTAATAAAAACATGTATTTAAAATTCGTTAAAAAGGGAACTGCGATATTTAAGTGACTCGATTTCCCCCCACCCCTAACGCATAGTGCTGATAACAAGCACATGCCATGTTTCTCACACTTCCTCTTCTAATAATACCATACCATGCAACCAGGATTACTTTTGTTAGGCAACAAAGCACAAGCCAACTTATTTTGTATTAACAAGGATTAACCGACTAGCCTAACTGGTGGGATGCATTTGTCAATTCAATACCAAATTTTACATAAAGCCTCATGTGCAAGATCTAAACAACTCACCCATGGAATTTTGTCCATTGTTAGAAGTAACCAACAGAGGTCCACTGCAATAGACTTTTACTTTATGCACTCTAATCTGGATATTGCAAGAATATTTATACCAAGATAAAACATGGAAAATGTGAAGCATTATGCATAAATTCACTAATTCCCAGAAATGACTTAAACTGAATCAAATTGTTGAGCTGTAAATATTTACTTTTCCCTTGTCTATGGCAACAGACCATGCATCAGTGTGATGCTGATACCTTGGACCTGCACAAATTCAGGGAAACCGGGCTTCAGACTAAATTTCTTCACTGCTGGGACAAATCGCTTGTGTTTGGTCGCATCAGCAGAACACAATTATTATCTGGTGGAAAACACATTTATAGAGCATGTTGTAAATATGTACACTGCGTCCAAGCACTAAAGATGTTGCCTGTATCAGGGCCCTGTATTTGCTCCTCTCATTGTCAGTTGTGCTTGAACAGATAGAATAGGGCTTCGACTGCTGAAGGAGCATAGCCACACCGTTCTGGGAGATGGACAACTTAGGAGACACTGCATCCACCAATTCTCCTCCCTATTTCTAGGAAATTGAACTGACATTCAGGCTAGAAGAGCCAGAAACTTTCACATCCCAAGGACATGCAACACAAATACAGTATGTCACAGAATCTGTCCCTTATGCTGGAGTACATCACTCTAATGATACAATGTGACTTGATTCAAGCTGACCTCTAAAGGCGTGTTCACACCGGACGCGATAACGCAAATTCGCACATCAAGTTTACATTAAAAGTCAATGCAAAGACGCGATTACACGCGATTTCGGGCCGGGCGGTGTGTTTGACGCGATACACGCGATGCGATGATGCTTCATCGCGTCAAACGCCTCATCGCGCAAGTTGAAAATTTTCAACTTTTGACGCGATATCGCGTGATGCTTTGACGCGATAGCCAATCAGTGTTGATATTCACCCTACGTCACCTATGTCAAGAACTGCCAAAGGAAATCGAAAAATGGAGGACAATACTATTGTTGCCGTGTGCGGGCTACAGGGCTGTCAGGCTGCTGTGTGAGGGCTACCGGGAAGCCGTGTGCGGGCTACTGGACTGCCGTGTGCCGGCTGCCGGGCTGCCGTGTGCGGGCAACTGGAGCTCTACGACACAACCTGTGTTCTGTACAGGGACCGCACCAAGAAGGAGCAGGCATGGGCAAAAGTCGGAGGAGGTCGGACTACCAGGTAAATTCTGCGAATATGTGTTCGTTGCTAATGCAGCTACTGGATGTAATTTACTATTAACCATGCTAGTGGTAACGTTAACCCGGCAGATCTGTCTCGCTATGTGTGTGTGTCTTGTAGGTGGATGTGTGTCGCCACAGATGGAAAAGTCTGCGGGACACCTACATCAGGGAGAGAAAGGAAGAGGGCGGGTTCGCATCGACGCGATTGAGGAAATAAATGATTCCATGGTCACGTGACGCGTTTCGTGCGTTACGCGCGATTAAATCGCGTTCATTGCATCCGGTGTGAACACGCCTTAACAGTGAGTTGCTTCAAGCTGACCTCGAACAGTGACTCACCTCCAAATAAACAGAGGAAAACAGGTCTCGAGCTCCAGCCCTATTCCTACGTTAGGATGGGGCTGTGAACACTTTTCCTGTCTCCTGTCCCCTTCTGATACACAACTGGCTTAAAGAGCCTCAGCTCTGTGATAGACTATATTGATGATTCTGACCATGCTCTAGTTTGTGTAGCTCAAAGGACTAGCCAACTGAGGACGCATAAAAAAGCACATACTGGCAAGACACAAAACAGCAAGCAGTGGCACACAGCACACCTACCTAGTCTACATAACTTTGGCCACTTTGGCCACTTGGCAAAACAACCAACAAAACCTGTTGGTTGTGTATGTTAGGTTAATTCTCCAACCAGGGCACTAACTAAGAATTAGAATTGGTCCCTGGGTGCTGCACGGTGGCTGCCGAGTCCATACTTGGCCGAATGTTTACAGAAAACAAGGACAGAGCCCACGTAGATGGTCAGGTAGGAAAGCTACTTCAGATGGCACAAAACCGGGGAGAGACCCAGCGGCCAGATGTTTCTCTGTTCTCTGTTTACAAGTAGTTGAGACATCAATAAAATGAGCTGGGCTGGTTCAAAGGCCAGTCCACCTTAAGTGAACCTGGTTACATTAGGCGCACTGATTGTGGCTCACCCCCTTCACTTTGAGCGAGAAACACAGGAAAATGGCTTTGGTCTTGAGGAGATGTAGGATTTAAGGGTAGGCAACTATGTGCCGCTCTTTACCTCACCTTCAAGCAGAGAGGAAGAACTGATCAGTGAAATCACCTGGTGTAGTTTTTGGTTGGAATGAAAACTCCACGGCCCTCCACGGCACATAGTTGCCAACTCTGGCCTAAACTGTAGACACATTGCTCTGCTACATGCACAGCTATAATGCTGACCTCATACTCCCTGCTCTGGCTGCCAGCCTCACTGTCTCTGCCCCTTTGTTTCTTTACTGCAAACTTTGTCTATAGCTATGCATTAAGCTATGCCATGAAGGAGAGCTACTTCTATCCTGCAAAAAAAAAAAAAAGGCAACAGACACAGCCAATATATTTGTTCAATCGCCCAAGCCTCAGATGGTACAACGTAATGGTCCAAGAGACCAGGGCAGCACCCCTACCCAACCGCCAAGTAGAGACTTTACTGGAGTCTTGAAGGGGGAACAGACATAAAGCCATAAATATAACCAACCATGACCCAGAGTGATGCAGTAATCTAACAGGGCAGCCCTTCCCTAGGGTTCTCACACCAGACAAAAATAAATACTATCTAAGGTAAGATAGAACATAAAACTGATGATCATCAGCTAGGCTGGGCTAGAGCTGGTCATAAGACAGAATTAGCCCCTGCGTTTGCAGGACAGTTTGTGCTAGACACATGGTCCTGCCTGTCAGATCTTTAACATGGCAGAATCTCATAGTGGTTGCTGGGACAGAGTCCGGAAAGAACAGTGTTGGCTGTTGTAGTTGTGACGGGGAGCATAAAACTGTGGACAGATGTTTACTGATACTAGGATATTTAGGATGTGGCTAGAGTGTGCTGAAATCTCTCTGGCCAGTCTCAGCATGCTGTAGTTCAAAAGACCTATGGAACGACGTCTGCTCTGCTACAGTCCAACAAAACACATATTGTTTCCAATTTGGCTGTGATATGTGGACAAACAAGCAAGTGCAAGCAGCTCGTCGCATTAATGCTTTTTTTTTTTTAAGGAATACTTCAACATTTTGGGAAAAATGCCCTTTTAACGACTTATTCAGTTTGAGACAAGATGTTCAATAACATTTTGTTAACATGTTAGCTTAAAGAGTCATTAGCCTAGCTCTGTCAAAATGAAAAAAATAAATCTTGCAAGAACTCCGAAGCTGTTTGATTAAACATCATGTGTATCATGTGTATTTGAAAAACAGAACTTAGGTTTTTTTTTTAAAGAGCTAAAACATGTATTTCAAATACGCATAATACATTGTGTAAATAAGACAGCTACAGAATTGCCGTAAGGTAAAGTATTCCTTTAACCTTTGCAGAACTAGTTCCTCATTAATTACATCAAAAAAGATGCTACCATGGAAACTGTTGAGCACTAGGTTGTTTGCAACCACATCACGTTTCCCATGATCCTTCCCAAAAGTGCCACCTGTGACAACAATAGATTTGCTGTTATTTTTACAGGTCAATCATTTTCAAAGGATAGAAAGTGGAAATGTTTCACACATACCTTTCACAAAGAGGTTGCTACATGCATGAGACAGCCTCAAACTCTTCTCCTCCAAGAGAGAAAAAAAACATTTCAAAGTGATGTCTTGTGGGGGCATTTTGTAATCTTCTGGCATTCGCCCCCTTTGTCATGATGTTCACTGGGTAGATCATAGAGACTGGCTTTTCTCTCATTTTAATAGGTTTAACAGACCACACAAACATAGACTGACACATATGCTTACAAAAATCCAACTGTTCTCATTTGTTGGTGTGTACAGAGACTGTCATGGACTTGTGGGCTGTTTCGGCCATCAATACGGTTTGAATATGCCTTGAGTTTGACATCTGATCTATGTCTGTCTGCAACTACTGAAACTGGGACAACACTGGGACCCTCCACCATCTTCATTCATTCTCATTCTCTGGCCTGAGGTAAACCCAAAGACGACACAGTCAACCAGCGCTTTACTCAACCCTTTACCCACACACAAGCACATGAATTAGGGAATGCAAAACAAACAAACAAAAAAGACCCTTTAGTTTCCACAACATCTAAATATCAATTTATTAAGCTGTCTTTATAAGGCAGAGCAGCATCCACAGCCACCAAAAGTGAACTGAACTAAGAATACCCTAGTCCATATAGTGTAAGTACAGTCAAAAGGTGAATGCCATATATTCAGATTAAATATACATGTAACACTGAAGGAGAGGATGAGGATGAAGAGTGACATGGTATTGGCCTGTTTTATTTTGGTCAAGTAGGTGCCAACTGGCTAAAAAAAAATTTGTAGGATGGTGATGGAGTATTTTACATTTTGATTTGGGACATCATTCAATCATCATCCTAGGAAACGAAACTCATTGCTGGTAGTTAGCTCAGCCAGGGGGGGGGGGCAAATTTGAATGTTGTGTTCACAAACCACAACAGACACATACTACTCGCTCCGCCTGTAACAATTAAAGAAAAGCCTAAATTAACAAAAATAAATATGCTATCACCAGTGTGGAGAATACACATCTGCACTGGCACAGAGGTAGTAGGCGCCTGCCACCATATTTCATCCCACCAAGGAAGGAGCAGCTTACCTCAGGAAGGCTACAGCGCCACCCTGTGGATCGAGCTGGATCCGCAGGATTCAAGTGAAGCAAATGAGGGAAATTAGGGAAGGAAATCACCTAGCAAATTTCAAGTAGTAGTATTTCACCGGTCAAGTTGATGGTTACACAGAGAGTAGTTCACAACCCTACTAGCTAACTAGAGTGGCTCGACTCTTGTAACTAGACCTAATGGGCCAAATGATGAAAATGTGAAGCACTGTCCCACTGGATTGTTGAGAAACTGTCAATATGAAGATAGCTGAAGTTGTCGATCTTCACCTACTACATAGCTAGATGTCCCATAAGAATTCCTCTCACGTGTCAATACTGTGATTCCCACATTACTATAAAAAATAGTACTTGAATGATCTCAACTCCATCTATCCAAACACTGCCACCACACACCAGGAAGAGATTACGTAACATCACACACAGTTCAAGAATTTGGCATCATGTTCGTCAAAATAATAATTATGTACCAGGTCTCAAAGCACACAAACGATTTTCAAGTATTGAAGAGGGCATTTCGTTTACTAACATGCACAGAAATGACAACACAGTAATTCAGGGGATTGTTTTTGTTTGTGAAATGGTGAACAGATGCTGTGGTTTGCTCAGTAGTATCCAGCTGCAGTCCCAGAGAAACCACTGGCGTGAAAAAAGCCCCTTACATGATGAAAATAGGAACAACGGAAAAAAATAAAATTAAGTAAAAATGATGGAAACGTGCACGTCTATCTCGCTACTTAGCATGTGTTTTTTGTGAAGTACCGATTTTTGTTCAAGTTCGCTGACATTTTATTTCCCTGCCAATCTACCAATCCACACTCCGGTGCTATAGGTGGCGGTATGCCGGTTTGCCAACCACTGACAAAGAAGAGAAAGAACAAGAGGAAGGAGAAGGTGGCTGACGTTAATTTGAACATTTTAACAAAAACCTTAAGTCAATTTCTTCTGAAAAATAACAAGCCAAGTTAAACAGCGATAGGCTAGCTAGCTAACAAACACTGTCCGCCTCTCCTCGACGCTCCTCCTTTCGTCCCACTCCCTGTATTAGCCTGTCCCTACTCAACAAAGTAAGAAAGAAATTAAGATTTTTATTGTAACTTCACAACAGATTTTATGGATTGACTTATAGGCTTGTATGTATCTCGGTATGAGTGTGTATGATGTTAGAGGTTATGTATACGTACAACCTGTATATTCCGTTAAACTTACCCTGCCTTCCAGTACTCATACTACCATATTATTTCGTAGGGGAAAAAAATAATTTGTTTGTCCTAATACATAGTATGTCAGATGCAGTATTCTAAGAGTACCAGGATGTTCTACTACATCTGGTCAGATTTCGCAGTATGCATTTCAGCATGCTACTCTGGCCATTCTGACCCACAGTCCTTTGCGCAGCGGACGTTACGTCGCACTGATTGAGTTGCGTGTCCAAGCCACGCCCACATACGAAAGACAACAAGACACATATCACACAAAACTCGCTCAATGACAGCAGAAGCGACAGGAAGACAGAAAATAAGAAATATGACAGACAACAGCGCAGTATGAAACAGCACTGGCATTTCTACAACAACATTCAAATGTGGCGCTACGGACGGCGGCGGAAGTGAGAAAAAGGATCGGACTTCAGGGATGATGTATGTAGTGTGTCCCAATAGTATGCATTCGCATGCATACTGCATACTACACTACATACTTTGTAAGGGCAGCTGCAGTACATACTAAAAGTAAAAAGTAGAAGTATGTGATTTGGAGCGCAGGGTGAGAGACCATTTAAACTAAGGCTCAGGAAATCTCGGCAGGTGTTTTGAGTTAATTAGCTGATTAGAGTGTGACACCATGAGTCTCCAATATTGAACTTTTTCACAATATTCTAATTTTCTGAGATACTTAATTTTGGGTTTTCTTTAGCTGTAAGCTATAATCATCAAAATTAAAAGAAAGAAACACTTGAACTATATCGGTCTGTGTGTAATGAGTCTATATATAAGTTTTACTTATTAATTGACTTACTGAAATAAATCAACTTTTTGAGGATGTTCTAATTTATTGAGATGCACCTGTTTATGTAAGAAATGATCATCTAATTGTTTTAGGCTCACAAATGTTGAAGTATCAGCAGGTTTCCTCTCAATGTATTGTTAAAATACCACAATACACTGTTTTGTTTTGTTTTTTACCTTTTTTTACCTTAGTATCATTATACATACAGTACAGGCCAAAAGTTTGGACACACCTTCTCATTCAATGCTTTTTCTTCATTTTCATGACTATTTACATTGTAGATTCTCACTGAAGGCATCAAAACTATGAACACATGTGGAGTTATGTACTTAACAAAAAAAGGTGAAATAACTGAAAACATGTTTTATATTTTAGTTTCTTCAAAATAGCCACCCTTTGCTCTGATTACTGCTTTGCACACTCTTGGCATTCTCTCCATGAGCTTCAAGAGGTAGTCACCTGAAATGGTTTTCCAACAGTCTTGAAGGAGTTCCCAGAGGTGTTTCGCACTTGTTGGCCCCTTTGCCTTCACTCTGCGGTCCAGCTCACCCCAAACCATCTGGATTGGGTTCAGGTCAGGTGACTGTGGAGGCAAGGTCATCTGCCGCAGCACTCCATCACTCTCCTTCTTGGTCAAATAGCCCTTACACAGCCTGGAGGTGTGTTTGGGGTCATTGTCCTGTTGAAAAATAAATGATGGTCCAACTAAACGCAAACCAGATGGGATGGCATGTCGCTGCAGGATGCTGTGGTAGCCATGCTGGTTGAGTGTGCCTTCAATTTTGAATAAATCCCCAACAGTGTGACCAGGCATGTGGAATCCATCCGTTCACCTTTTCTGCGTCTCACAAAGACACGGCGTTTGGAACCAAAGATCTCAAATTTGGACTCATCAGACCAAAGCACAAATTTCCACTGGTCTAATGTCCATTCCTTGTGTTTCTTGGCCCAAACAAATCTCTGTTGCTTGTTGCCTC
>OMLB01043429.1:0-15575 GCA_900302555.1 Myripristis jacobus | reverse complement strand
CGCAGGGAGAGCTTCCGAGACTGAAACTTCTAAGACCAAGACACCCGCAGCGTTTCTCCTGCGTGACTCCATTCCAGCGAGCGGCGACTCCGTCCCGAGCCTTAGCTCCAGCTCCGCGTGCCGCTCTCCTCTCCTGTCTCCTGCTGTCACCAGCTGGCCCTCCGCCGTCAACCCCGCGAGCTTCAAAACTCCGACGAGATCTGCGCCCAGGCCAAGCAAGTAACCTAACCCTCTATTTGGTTATTTTCTGATGCGATATCTATTTTATGCCACTTTTCCGTCACTGTTTGTTTGCTCGTCCATTACATGTTTCATTTTCATGTCCGTTTGTTTGTTTGTGTTGTTTACTGTAGATAGTTGTATATAAACAGTAGCGATAGTAATAAAGTATTTAAATTCACGTCCGTTGTTGCGTGGTTTTTGTGAGTGGAATTCTTGGTCACTAATCGGAAAAGATCCGAATGCCCTTTTTAATTGTGATTTGATTATTTCCTAGCATAGACTATCCTTTTAAGGGTGTAATCTTTCCGATTCGAACTGTTTTCCTGCCTGATCACCAGGAACGCAGTTCCATCGGTCATTGTTACATCTTTCCTCCGGCCCAGTTGCCGTAATAAACTAATCATCACCCTTAAGGTGCTGAGAAGTTTATTCTTATAATTTCCCCATTATTTTATGATAGTCTATCCAAGCGAGTAATCCTACATATAGTGGTGGAGAATGCTTGCAGGTTAAATCAAATCCTACAGTACCAATTTGGCATCGTTTAAATGCCACAGCCTACCTGAGCATTGTTTCTGACCATGTCCATCCCTTTATGACCACCATGTACCCATCCTCTGATGGCTACTCCCAGCAGGATAATGCACCATGTCACAAAGCTCGAATCATTTCAAATTGGTTTCTTCAACATGACAATGAGTTCACTGTACTAAAATGGCCCCCACAGTCACAGATCTCAACCCAATAGAACATCTTTGGGATGTGGTGGAACGGGAGCTTCGTGCCCTGGATGTGCATCCCACAAATCTCCATGCAACGGGCCAACATTTCTAAAGAATGCTTCCAGCACCTTGTTTAATCAATGCCACGAAGAATTAAGGCAGTTCTGAAGGCGAAAGGGGGTCAAACACGGTATTAGTATGGTGTTCCTAATAATCCTTTAGGTCAGTGTAGTTGGTGGGTTAGAGATAACTGGCCATGCTCTTGCATACCCAAAGAAATAACTCACTTATACAGTTTTGTTTTGTTTTTGTTTTGTTTTTTTTTTTCATTTAAATTAGTCAGGCTTTTTTAGGGAAAAGTTGTGGGAGCTGAGACTTTTTGTAGATACAGAGATATGTAGCTTTATACCAGAGCTGCAAGAGACAAAGTGAGATATTTAGTATCTCTACAAAGTTGGAAGTAGATATGTTTGTGTGGAATAACAATACAGTTTTCAACCATCATTAGATAGTTTTATTTATCACTAAAGTGTGATATGTTGTATTAAATTCCTTTTATCTCAAATAGGCTGTAAACATTTCAAGCTGCCTAATGTGTTTTTCTGTCTGTCTGTCTGCCTGCCTGTTTGTCTATCTAACAAATTAACTAATAAATATCAGTGTTTTATAGTTGCACTTTGATAATGCTGCTGCTGCTGCTGCTTCACATTGTTTTTTTGTGAAATTTCAGGTAAAGGCACATTTAACTGTGACAGCTTCTTGGGTCTGATGGCGCTGTACCACGAACGAACAAAAAACCAGGATGCTGAACTCCGAGCTGCTTTTAAAGTGTTTGACAAAGAAGCCAAAGGATATATTGAGTGGAACACGCTGAAGTAAGAGTAATATTTGACAATATTTTTGCAAGGTCTAAGATAAAATCTCCTTTTAAAGGAAAGGTTTTCCATTTTATCTTCCAATGAATGACTGAATGAATTAATCCTCCACAATCTACATTAAAACATACTAGCTATATAGCAAATGTTACTCTCTCATAACCCAGTAGCCCCACTCTTTCACGTTCTTTCAGTATTCCTTTATGTTTCATATCCTTTGCAGATATGTACTGATGAATGCAGGAGAGCCACTTAATGAAATCGAGGCAGAGCAGATGATGAAGGAGGCAGATAAAGATGGAGATGGAACCATTGATTATGAAGGTATGAGAAGTCAGATCAAGCTCAGAATAACTACGCGCTCAAAGCACTTTTGTTTCTCCATGAAAAGATATGAAGTTTTGTCATCATGTTGTATACGACCAGTGGTCTGTTTTTGTAGACATTTATCTCAATAAGAACAAAAATTTGATCTGATACTCTCACTGTTCAGAAACAAAAGATGTTGTTTTTCCACTGTTTTGATTTAGTGTGGAAATGTCTAAACTCACAGTGAACATTTACTATTGCATTGAAAAAAATTGAAAACTTTTTGGATAGATAGATTTATTCCTTTTGTTATTTCAGTTTGACTCACCAAGTTGCCATTCCATGCAGCAGCAGCTATGTAAATCACAGGAATGGGGGGAAAAAATCATCTCAACATTTTAGTTCTCTCAAACAAGGACCCCCTTTTGTTAACATTTCAATTAAAAGTGGAGAATTAAAAAAAAAAGTGTGCTAATACATTTTTGTCACTGATTACTGTTATTTGTGCCCACATTCCTTTTGTTGGTACATGATACTGTGAAGATGAGATGATAAACTGATACAGTAAAGTAAATAATGGAAATATAATGCTCTTTATTGTTGCCTGTTCTCCTTTCAGAATTTGTGGCCATGATGACTGGTGATTCATTCAAAATGAGCGGATGACTCAATGAAAGGAATGGCCCTCGCACTCAATCCTGTGGATATTTTTGTTCCGCTGTTTTGCACACACAGCCTTATGTTTCAATCACATTTGATGATAAAACATCAAAACTGTTGCTGTTTTTTTTTTGTTTTTTTTTTTAACATATTCATAATTCCACTCATGGAAATATATGCCATAACTACAAATGTGTGTGACTCATGAGGAATTGTACAAATACTTCCCACTAAACAATAACATAGATGTTTCAGTGAAAGTTTTTTCTCTGCTTGTGTGTTTCTATTTGAGTGGATTCAGGTCCTTGAGGGTTGGAGGGAAGACATCATAGGGTTAATTTCCTCACCCGGATGCAGTCATTCGCATGGGCCTGACAGCATCTGGTGTGCAGAGCTATTAAATCCCATTCTCATCCCTGCAAAGCCAAATAGACAGCTGAGGGAGCCAACCGCATCTATCATCTTTAAGCCATTAGACCAATTACAGGGTGATGGGGGAGGGAGCTTGCAGCACTGATCTCTGTTTGCAGCATCCCTGGAGCAGCTTCTGCTATGTGAAACACAAGAAAGGGCTGGACAGGGGGGAGTAAATCCTAGGAGGCAAGCGGAAGAACAGCAAGGGGATCTGTCGGAGGCTGCTGGGGATAGGGTTACCGGTTGTGCAGAGTCCATCCTCAGAGAAAATGGCTGTGTTTTCCATGTAAACAGCCTGTGTAGCGCCTGTATTGCTACGGGGAGAAGCAGAGGAGGAGGGGTAGAAAGAGGGGGAAACGTTCCCTCTTCCAATGAAAATTTCCCTTCCCTAGCTAGCCCCCCGCTGCAACTCCCCTTTGAACTCTACATGTTATATGTTAAGGTACGTATACATCTCTAATCTGTACAGGCACATGGAATAAGAGCTGGTCACGTTGGTAGGATTAGTAGCCCAGCCATTTGCATGGGACAGCTGAGGTGCAATACACGCTGACTGAAAATAACATGTCATGTATCACTAAGACATAGAAATATGACCATGAATCGACTCAGACAAAGATGACCATCTTGTATTATGTAAACATCAAATGCACTGTGTATGCAGCATAAGCTTGTTTTTAACTGGACAGCAGCAGTGACTGAATCGAGCTCTTGGTTTCCATTGGTTGTTTGCTTTAGCTGCACATGTTCCTCATTAAGAGTGCGGGCAGACAGGATGCACTAAGGAAGGCGGAATGGATCTTATGTCTTTGTTTTCACCGCCTTCCTGTGTCACTGCACACAGACTACAGTGTGGTAACGCTTGCTTTAAAATGGACAGCAAACATGAGAGTAAGCCATATTATGTAAATGTTATTTAAAAAAAAACATGAATACCCAAAAATGTGCAAATATTATTCCTCACCAGGAATTGCTGATAGGGACCTAAAATCCCAATCTCATGTCGCTGATATGTGCACATGTGTGGGTGGCGGGCACATGCACTGTGTCTTGGATGCAGTGGGTATTTATGGAACCCGTATGCGGTATTTGTGTGTGTAGGTGTAAGTTTGATTTTGAAGTTCGAACACACTTCTGACACATTTGCCTCACTGTGCATGCTACAATTTGAGTGGTTGGCATTCTACAGTATTTTATCTGCTTTGTTATGCCACCCGTCTTGTGTGCCTCTGCTACCCACATCCTGCCCAAAACACCCACCACAGCCCTGCTGGCACAATCAGTTATGGGTTTCATTCGGATAACATTGTAGAGGTGGGGCTTTGTTTTTGTTTTGTTTTCTTAATTCTTAGCCCTGAATGATCAGGTTGCGTTTCCTTTGGGGCGGTAACGGTAAAAATGTACCGGTAAGATGGTGTGAACCTGTACATTTCAGGTTTAGCTCCTGGGATTACATGGCCAGAGCCTGTCCAATGCTTCAGCAGATGCCATGCCAGAGGGAGGACACCTGCGTCAACCATGAGACACGCTGGAGACTGAGAGGCACACAAACATCCATTTAGACGTTCAAAATACACTCATCAGTTGGAACTGCTACACACGACCATGGCTTTGACTACAGCTAAGACAACTGCGAGCTTTCTCTCCACAACTGCCACAACTGCCACCACAATCCCTTTCCTCTCAACAAGCACAACCGCCAGGGACAATATCACCTCCAGAACAACACTAATGACTGTTACCATCACAACAAATGAGACCAGTTTCAATGCCACCAAGTTTCCAGAGGTGGTAGTCGAGGGCTCAGGGATGGGAATGGTGCTGCTACCCTTCGGCATCATCACGGTTATTGGCCTGGCAGTGGCAATTGTAAGAAATCAATTATTTAAACACTGTAATCCTTTTTTTTTCTTTTTACAAGTCCCCACTTGTACTCAGTTCTTCTGAATCAGCCGGGATGCTTATTACATCCTCTGCTGGTTTCTGTACCATTCTGGCAGTATCTTGATATCAAAACCCTTTGCCTCAGTTAATTGCAATAACTGCACATCACACTCTACTCTCTTCTTTGATAAGTCATTACATTTGTGTCATAATATTTCAGATATATTGTATCTCTCCTCTCTATCACTTATTTGTCCACTCAGAAAAACTGTTTGATGGTGGTTAGTTTCATATTTATGGAGCAGTTGCTCATTGATAAAATAATAACTTTATAATGACTTGGCTCTCCTTCCCATGATGTCTCTCTTTCTCCATGTAAGATGCTGTACATTCGGAAACGGAAGCGGTGAGTTTATTTGGCTTTTCTTTACTGATCTCACGAGGCTTAATATTTATTTTGTCTTCCTGTGGATTAGGGCTGGATGATACGGACAAAATGAAATATCACAATATCTTTGACTGAATGCCTTAATATTGATATTGTCACAATGTTGTCATACAAAATTACCACCCGAGATAATGTTTTGATAAACAATCGTTAGTATTGTGGATATGATAACCATGCAGGAAGCTAAAACAGACTAATAAGTTGAAAAAGTTGCATCCATTTACTGCAGTGCAGCCTGTAAAACCTGGAAAAGAATCACTTATGCCATATCACAACATTATAACATCCAAAATCCCAGACAACATCCTGTGTCATATCATGATATCAACATAATACAGCCTTACTACAGACCATGATATCAGTCTTGACCTCCAAACTGTTGCCATGCAGGTTGGAGAAGCTGAGGCACCAGCTCATGCCCATGTACAACTTTGACCCGGCGGAAGAACAGGATGACCTGCTGGAACAGGAACTGCTGGACCACGGCCGGGATGGCAGCCTCACGGGCCCCAACGCCAAGGTAGGCCACTCCCAAGATCACTCTGAACTGCTCAGGCACAGGCAGCTGCTAAAATAAATAATAATAATAATAAAAAAATAAAAACAAATGAATTCATTTAAAAACAAACAAAGACAAGGATAAAAGGTGTCCTGAGAGAATTTTGATTTGGTGAAACATTTCTGTCCTCTTGGTGGAATAAAAATGCCCTCATTAGACCCAAAGTGCTGAATTAATGGTCTGACGGACGTAAAACAAGGTTAACCATATTCCACAGCTGCATCTGTCACAACATCCATTTCAAGGTGAACTTCAGCTGGCGGTGTTTTCACCCTTTATTTTGAAGTATATTTAATGTTTGACATATGTTGTTTTGATGTTTTTTTTGTCATAATATATCCATGCTCTACTAATTATATAATGTACACAAAGTTACTTAAGTCTCTCACTTCTCTTTTGAGTCTATAAAATTTGATTTAATGAAAAAAAAGGTTGTTTTCCTGTCATAATTTACCGTTTTCTTTCATTTCTTTTAAGTTTTGACAATGGCATAATGGTAAAAGGCAAAATGGTAAAGTATCGCCTGTGTGTTTTGATCCATGTTCCTAAACCTTTTCTTTCACACTACTTATCCTTTTTTCAGCTTCACAGTCTAGTAGGTTAACAGTCTTTCTAACTGATTTCAGACACACACACATACACACACACATACAAATATCTTTCATCTCCTTTCCTTTGTGGTTCCATCACCAAATGATTACACATAAAATACCCCTGGGGCCAGATGTATAGATGTATAAGCAAAGTAAAAAAGTAAGTAAAAAAAATAAGTTAAAAAAATTGAATTTTAATTTTCTTTATCAGATCAGACACGGTTTATCTACTATTATTATATTATTATGGTTTAAGTGGTTGTTGTGCGCATGTGTGATAAGAAATCTGTCCCTCTCCTGTCCTTAGATCAGTAAAAAAACAAAACAAAACTTTACTCTGTCCTACAACCTGATGATCTTAAATTAAATTAAATTAAATTCACACACCCAACTCATTTGGGTAGGTTGTTTTAAAAATAATGCAAGGGTTGGATAACATGTTAAGCCATCACAGTTTTAATCATGAATTGAACAAAAAGTAGTTATCAAAATAACTGTGTGGATACCTAGAAAATTAACCATCTGTCAGGGTTGAACTGCATGAATTTGGAAAATATAGGATTTGATGCATTTGAGCATCCATTAAATGCTAAATATGGGAATGCACATAAAGCACCCTATTTCATTATGACTGTGGTTAGAGCAAGAGAAACAGCCATACATTAAGTTTTTTTTTAATCTGACAGAAGAGAATGAGTACTATTTCACTTTTTGTGCACACATTTTTACTATTAAATTTTCAGTTTTATACATGAGGCCCCAGGTAGGATACTAACAAATGCTGCATTGTAGAAGTGATCGATCATCTAACTCCAGAAATATTCAGCACATTCAGCTGTGTGTTACTAGAAAATGTCTGAGAGTCCTTCGCCTGTCCCTCCTGTCAGTGGTCCTACCAAACCAGATCAGTGACAGATATTTATTACTTCCACCAGAACGACTAGTTATTACTGATCTTGTTGCGATTCAAAGCTGGAGTCACCATGTGAATTCAATGTAACTTGCAGTTTTACTGTTTTGCCCCCCACTGTGCTCATCATCTTCCTGCTGCCCATCTTGCTTGCAGACTCTCACAACCTCCCAGGGGACGACGCAGAGGCCCAGTCGTCTGGTCTTCACAGATGTAGCCAATGCTCTCAATGCTTAACAACACTCTTCCAGTCATAGCTGAGTTGAGCTTGTGGGGTCTACTGTCCTCATCATGAAGATATGTCGCTCAGGAAGAAAATTTAAAAAAATAAATAAAAAAAAAAAAAGAGAAAAAAGGGAAAACTGGAGTGTTTGGGAACAACTGGAGCTTTGGTGAATGTTTTTTTTGGGGGTGGGGCAAGCTGTGAGGCACTCTGATAACTGGTGTTTTAATCTATGTGCTCCCGACAATTTTCATATTTTCACATCCACTTCCGTTTGTACATGTTTCTTCAATGTTTAATAATGGAATTTCACGAGGGAACATCATGAATGATCTTGCACTGTTTATCATTTGGTGCACAAAAGCGATACAATGCACATTTCTTTTAATCACATCGGTGTCATTGCTGTTAAAGGTCAGGTAGCTTGCCAAGTTCCTCTGAACTTTGATATCTACTTCAGTGTTTGATAAGAAGGTAGTGTAAATTGAGTTGTATTTTATTGCTTTTGTGGTCTTAAGACTATGGCAAGATTAAACACTGGACGTGTTACCACTCCCATCCTACAGTGAACAGTCACCCTTCAGTTCATTTTGTTTCTTCTTTACTGAGTAATGCAGGAGTGCTTCTTTCAGTACTACATTAAACATATTTAAACCATTTCTCAGTGTCTGCGCTGTGTTCTGTATGGATATATATAACAAAAGGGAGTTGAAAGGTGTGATATTTTATTGATAAGCGATAAAGAAGCAGAATAACACAAATCACATTGCAAAGAATCATAACAAAATTTACATTTACACATGGTACAGGACTACAACTTGCTGTTAAAAGTAAGGCTTAAAGGATGATTTCTCAAGTTAAACTATTGAAAATTCAACTTTTTAATCACTGAAAATAGATCAAGTATGTCAACATATCATATCAGTAAGATCACAGAACAACATTGCCACCATGTAGTTTGTAAAGACAAGACAAACCTCGTGTAAAATTACAAACATTGACTCAACTGTAGTTAAATTAAGAGGCACCGTTACTTTAAGCTGGCATCCACTGAATATGGGTGATATGAGCGTAGTGAGATGAGATGAATGGACTACAGAATTGCTTTTCAATTTCAAAAAATCACGGGGAGCGGTGCTCTCGCTAGGTGTCTAGATCACAGGGCCAAGATCCAGATTGCTTGCAAGTTTAAAGGAGAGGTAGGCCTGTATGCAAAACCAACCAAAACCTCCTCTGAGATGTTGCGGCAGACCCAGGCGTGACTGTTTTCAGAGGTAGTCCACAGGGCAAAAGAAGGGAAGTCGATGCAGAGAAACAAGAAAACACAACTTCCTGCCAGTGAATTCAGCTGTCCTGGTAGCATTTTAGTAAACAATTCTGAAATACGTGAACTCACTGGGAAACAGCATGGTAACCGCACGGTAATAAAAAGGCAGTTTGAGGCAGAAAACAAAAACACACTTCAGAAATTACTAAGCAACATTAACAACTAGGTTGTGACAGCAACTAGCGAGTGATAGGCAACGTAATCTCTAACTAGCAAGTGACGTGTAAGTGGATAAATAAACATCTGGCCATGCATGGTGACAGAGGGACAGCGTTTTAGGAAGTTGAGGCAACTCAGATTACGACTTGAGGCAGACTGAGTGCAGTAATCCAGACCAAGTTAGCTGTTGAAATTTTTCAACAAGGTCTCAAACGAGTTTTTGAAAAACAGACGGGAGGCTAGAAAGCTTTGTAGCTGCTGAGGTTAAAGACAGTATGGATGGCGGCTCTATGGAAGAAATGATCTTCCATAGTGATAAGGAAAAAGACATCCAAATTAGTCCAAAATAGCGTAAAAAGCTGTTCTTGGTTATGGAAAAAAGCTGATCTGTGACTGTTCATTGTGAAAACATTTAAAACAGTGGCTAGTTGAACAGCCAACTGGAGTAAAAGACTTTATTTTACTTATTTCGGAGTACCTTGGATGTCTTTTAAAAATGAGAGTAAAAATGGTCAAACAAACAAAGAAGGGGGATCAGATGTACTGTGTTTAATATTTGCTTAACTGCCCACAATTGACTCAGTAATTTTCACACCGTTGTTACTTTGTGGATAATTACTTGGATGGTATCTTGTTGTTTAAAATTACTGTCATGCATTTCAGCACTATGTAGTTATGTGCCACAGTTAAAATCACATGGATTAAGCGTGTCACACATACAGTTTACAGTGTAAGAATCAGAGACAAAAACATGATGTAGTAAAAAAATGTTATTGTAAGATCTCAAGGGAGTGATAGACCCAAAAATAATTATTTCACAAGACACTACAACCTTAAAAAAAACAAAAAAAACAAGCTGCTGTAAACTATTGGCTGAACTGACGCCCAGGATAATAAACCAAGTCTCATTTCAGGTTTGTAAAGTGTTGACACTGACATTCTTATTTGTACACTGAGGAGTCGAGCTTGCTGCAACTGTCTGCAAGATCCGTGTGTGTGTCTGAATGAAGGCTTGCATGCACTACAACTCTTTCCCTGCCTGTGTTGGTGTGTCTGTGTGTGTGTCTTAAGTGTGTGTGTTATTGCTGAGGGAGCGGACAAGCGCTTCGCTGGAGATCTTCTGTCCTTTGTGTTACTGAGGTAGAGTGAGAGACAAAGAGGGTAACTGAGGTCTAAATGAGGTCTTTGTGTCAAGGCATACTGTTAATGTCAAATACAGATCAGAAATCCACAACAAACATAGCACAATAATCATAACCGAGTAGACTGATAACATGTTCCTGAATTGTTTTGTACCTGAGGTTTCAATATTGTGTAAGAGCAATGTAACAGTAAAATCCTGAGTGCAGTAAGATGACACGTCAACACTGTTGTTGACTACACACGAAGAGTAGAGGAAGGCGAAAAATACATTTTTAAAAAAGCTGTAAAGGAATATCATCAAGCTTATCAGCTCTCTAAATATCCTTGTTTACACTGACACTGTAATTGTATGCAAATAACATCGTAACATTGTTGTCCCTATAATGAATATGGCATTTTGGAATCAAACTTTTCACATCTATGTTCATGATAATGACTTCAGCACACATTGTAAATATTGTAACATTGCTAAAAATGTCACCGACTTGCTCCCATTTGATATGTGGGATCACAACGGATGATTTAGAAATGTTGTTCAATGGATGTTGGTTCAGTTTGGTTCCTTTTTACCTCAGTTCCCTTCGTTTTAACCCATGATCCCAACCCTTCTCCACACAAACACCACACTGACATAAACGCACGCACACACACACGCACGCAACCACACACACATGCACACGAACGCCCAGAAGTTGAGTAAAGCAGACATTCTTAAGAGCCCTGTCCATATGCCAGATTATTCAATGTTCAAACAACAAAGCTATGTCAATCATTCAGCAAACTACTGAGGTGAACCAACAAACCCAAATTACAGTATCCCATGATTTTTGTACAGAGAAGAAACCACTGTGATGATGTTTTTTTTTTTGTTTGTTTTGTTTTGTTTTGATTTTTTTTTTGCGTGCTCCTGAATCCCCAAAATAGATTGGGGTCAGACTGTAACCCTCTTTGTTTGAGGCCAAGCCTTGAGGTAGGTAGAGAGGCACCCTATCTACTCCCCTTGCTCCTGCGCTGGAACCTGAGATGACGAGGCCTCAGAGTGTGACGGACCCTCCTCAGCCTCTTCTGAAGGGCCCTGGAACAGGAGGGACAAAACACGCTATCGCTTTGTCTGTGCATGTCTTTCTCTGCGTCTACAGCCTGCGGATCGTTATGTACAGTGCAATGAATCATGCAATACAAGAATGAGTGTGAAAATTTCAATGAGTGAATGTGTGCATGTGGGGAAACAGGTCCAGCTGTCAGACCTAGAAATGTGAGGAAGACGACAGTTATGTCAGGAAACCAACAAGACAGGGGAAGAGAACAGTTAGATCAGGTTTCCCCTCTCTACATTGACTCATTCTTCCCCTTCGCGTGCGTGCATCTGAGAAAGTGAGTCTGCCTAACGGTTTCAGTTCTTGAAGCATCTTAACCTCTTTGAAACGCTGCTCGGCAGAGAGGACGCGATAAGACAGGCGGGGGGCATCAAGACAACTGGCCCCTTTTGGTGAAAACAGTTGTGCAATCTGTTCGTTCATACAACGAACAAGTCGGCTTGTAAAAACAAACTTTCTCACAAGCTCTGGGCTGGCGTTCACCCCGGTGAGAAACGGCACCCAAAACTGGAGTAGCTTCAAGAGGGGTATTTGGAGGTGTATTTGGGGAATTCAGCGCTGCCGTTTCTGCGTTTCCAAGTAACCATGTCATAATGAAGTCAGTTTACGTAAAACACAAGCAGAGTACAGTGCTGAAAAGTGTACACAGCTTCCTGCTTTGGAATCGGAAGGCAATGCTCCAATTAAGCATCAAAAATACCTCAGCATTGTGATCTTAGCCTTTTCTCACAAAATTAAACTAACCAATTTTCTGATGTGGCTTAATGCAAAGCCAGCATTATTTAACTGGTTGTCATGCCGCTAAAAAAGCTTTCACAGGGAATGTGGATGATCGTGATAGAGTAGGCCAAGGATGTGCCTTAGGTTTAGTAAGAATACCGATTTATAATTCATATCTGTTTGGATATGTCTTGGTCTTGTCAAAAAATGCAAATAGTTTTATTAGGAATACAATAATGTAACATATGCATGGCAGTACTGTCATACAAATTTTTTTTTGTCTCACCTGCTGCTCTTCAGTTACCTCTTGAACTACTTTCTGCGGCTGTGAAGAGACAAGCAATTGGATTAATGAAACAAAAAGGAAAAGCTGCCCTCTAAGACAAAGCAATTATACAGTGCTGACATACACAAAGACCTGGGAGGCTTCAGACCAACTTTTACAATGAACTGCATGATGTCTTTATGGTGACAGGAATTGCTCCATACCCATTTCCTTGGTCGCCCACGTGGTCGTCTCTCCCCAACTGGCTCTGCTTTCTGAGGAATAAGAAATGACTGGTTGAAGGATTATCTGCAGTTTTAAGAAGTAAATTATACTGATCATTAGCCAAGATTCAGAGCATCCAAAATCTTGCATATCACTGTTGCCAGTGAGGTATGAAACCCTCTCAGAGGCCATGCAGCTATTGTTCTTTAAACTTCAGTAAGAATATGTAAAAGATGTATTTTGGGATGATTGTCATTTGATTTGATTTTACAAGCAATGGTTAACCTTGTCAACACATACAAAACAACAGCACAGGTCTGTCAGTGGAAGGCAGAGTGAAAACAACTTCTTGTCTACAAGGACAATCTCTCTGTCAAAGTCAACATGTGTCCGCATTAAATTGGAAATCTGCATCAACAAGAAATGAGGTAATCTCTCAACAAACATAATATCAATTTAAACAACCAGATACCACATTTATTGCATGCTGTTTCTATATCCCATTGATCTGAGAAGGAGCTCTGAAAATTAAAAACTATTACCTAAATAGAAAAATGGCACCTTAAACAGTGGTTTAAGGTCATTGGCATTTTTATTTGCTGGATCAAATATATAATACTACAATTTTGCTCATTTTAACAAGCTCAGATACAAAAAACATTTGAATGTATGTAATGTTGGAGAAAGCAGTGTTTCTTTTTCCTAGATTAAAGAAAAATCTAGAGAAGTCATCTACTGTTTTCAACCTGTCTCCACAATATAAAATACATAAAATAGACATTTCCCCCAAAAAATTGTGTGGAAAGACCAATTTATTTACTATATATACATCTGCTGCATGCCATATAATGCTCAGCCAGTTCCTGCCAGGCTTCCTATTTAAATGGATCACTGCCAGCGGGGACAGTATGACAACTCTTCCTCCCAAAACAACAGACCTCTTAAAATCTCTGAAACCTGAACTTTAAGCAAAGATTTGGCAAAACTAAAATGGGCATCTTTATTGCAGTGTGCACTAATAAAATCCTCTACAACTACGTAAACAGCAGTGTTCCTGATGGTAGTGTTAATGTGTGAATACTTGTTTGCATAACTGTACATTTCCTCTGAAAGCTGTTGTGAAAATATATGAGCTTGAACTTGAACAAAACATATTAGTACTAATAAAATGCAGTAACAATGTTTTGCTACAATTCTGAGATTAGAGTGATTGATCAGATTCCTACAGTTGTATTTGCTGCTCCATTTGAGTGTAATAGATTCTCCACCATTGAACCTTCAACTCCCTGTCACAGAACAAGAGCTTCACTGGGAGTGTGTTGTTCCAAAATGAATTAAATGGATATAGAAGGGTAAACAGAATGATTTTGAACAGTGATCCAAAGGTAAAATATTTATATATATATATTTGAAGGATGCACAACAATTGGTCAGTGGATCATTATAAACTGTGATGCAGTGGCAGTTCTAGGAAAGAAAGTAGTTGCACCATTTTGGAAGGAAGGGGTGCTAGGACTGTCTAATGATTCATTGATAAATGTGTTGCACTGCACCCTTCAAAAAAAAAAGAAAAAAAAAGAAAAGAAAAGAAAAAAAATTGGTGACTGCTCATGATCATGTTGTTTGCTCATCTAAATGCACTTCATTCATTCCTGAGTGGTACACTAACTAACAGTGAAGCTCTCATTCTGGTGACAGGGAAGGAGTTGCAAGGTCAAACTCTATTGGTATGGAGCAGGAAAATATGACTGTGTGGGTAAGAACCCTAACTATGACTTAAAAATCTACAGTGTGACCAGAGTTTTAGATACTCAGGATGATCAGGATGTTGCACCTTCAGTGCAGCTCGGGGACCCTTGTTCTTGCTCCCTTTGGGCCGTCCTCTGGGCCGCTTTGGAGTTGGAGGTCCAACAGGTTCCTAGAGAGAACAGATTTGGCCATTGAAACAGCTTGTTTGAATCTGTTACTCTCTGCAGTCAGGAAACAACTGAGTTGGAATTCATTATAAAATACCGTGCAATATAAAGTCAACAATGGGACTTGTTCCAATTAAAGCAAGCCTTGATCTGTAAAAGTCCTACCTGCTGCTGTTTCCTTGGCCGGCCCCTGCCCCTGCGCTGAGGCTCGGGAGGTGACTGGGCAGTGCCTGGCTGGGGAGACGGCTCTTTGGTCCCACTGTTACTCATACCTGTGTCTTTCCACCAGCTTCAAACAGTGTGGGCATCGAAGCCTGAGGGAGAGGCCTCAAGGGCTGGGGCAGGAGAAGACCTGAGTGTCAGGGGCTGGGGACACAGGCAAAGACAGGGGAACACAACTCACCAATTTTGAATTAGTAAATTCTGATTGGCATATTGGATTATAAATGACATTCTTGGATGTGTACTAATTATATGTTTATAAATGTTAAAATAATCTTTGAGGAATGAAATGTTTTGACTGGACATTCCACTACATGTTTCCACACACATTCAATCCATTTTTCTTGCTGCATAAAATCCATTTTCTTGCTTCTGCTCGATCCATTTTCAACCTATGCTCAATGTGGCACCGAAGGGATGATTCAAAAAAATCACATAGGATCCTGTTTGCAGTGTGAGCGTGAGAACTGCTTATATATAAGCCTTGGCACCAGTCATTGCAGGTTCATCCGAACACAGACAGGGGTTTGGCAAATGCAGGGAAACATGAGATGGTCTGCAGTGACTAAAAGTAGCACAGATATTCACAACTCAATATACCATCCAAAATCTGGATCTGGGGTGCCCATCTTTCTATCCAGACCCTGGGAACCATTTCTCAGCGGGTGTTTAAGCAGGCTAT